>JASSUY010049294.1:0-13946 GCA_032466535.1 Forpus xanthops
AAAGCCTCTCTCCAGGTTTCCTGCAGCCCCTTTAGGCACTGGAGCTGCTCTAAGCTCTCCCCTTCAGGAGCCTTCTCCCGGCTGCCCCAACCCAGCTCTCAGCCTGCCTCCAGAGCAGAGCTGCTCCAGCCCTCACAGCGTCTCCATTCGATCCAAGAGCTGCACTGGGTTACTCACTTCTGCATCTGGCTCAGCTCCACTCTCACAATCAGCTCCGTCTTGGCCGGCATGTTCTTGAACACGTCTGCCTTGAGCCGCCGCAGCATGTGGGGACCCAGAAGGTCGTGGAGCTTTTTGATCTGGTCCTCCTTGGAGATGTCTGCAAACTCCTCCAGGAAGCCCTCCAGGTTACTGTGGAAGCAGCCAGAACCGCAGTGCTGAGTGATACTGGGACACGCGAGAGCAGACATCTCTTTATGACTTAGAAACGAGGGCAGAGCTCTCGTGGCAAAGAACAACACTCTTGTGACTGTATCCAAGCAGGGCAAAAGCCAAACCAAGGAGCTGCACTGCTGGCTGAGGGGAAAAGCACACTAAATGTGCTAATATGAGGCCTGGTAAGCTCCCCAAAGCACCTCTGCCTGTTCAGAAAAGGCAGGGTTCAGCTCCTCATCCACAAACCTCTGACCGATGGCAAGGCAACAGCCACCAACAAGACCCAAAAGCAGAAGCCCACAGGAATAACTTTGGGGTCACATTAAGTGTGTGCAGCAGCTCGGCTGCCCGCCTGTCAGTGCACGTTGGGAGCACCGGCACATGAGGAACGGGATCCAGCTCCCCTTTTCCAAACAGGAGTCCTGGGAAACCTCTGCTGAGCCACCCCAACAGGAGAGTGGGTCCCATCACCCCCCCTCTTTGGAGCAGGCAACGACAGCAACTCACTTAAACCTCTCAGGGGTCAGGAAATTGAGCAGATGGAAGAGCTCCTCCAGGTTGTTCTGGAGTGGAGTCCCGGTGAGCAGCAGCTTGTAATCAATCTTGTAGCTGTTCAATACTCTGAAGAACTGGGGAAAGAAAGGAGGTGAAGGGAGCTCTGAGGAGCTGCTTACTCCTGTGGGTCCCTGCAGACTGCACATGGAGATACAGCAGTGCCCTCTGACACATGGAGCCAGACCACAGCTGCCACGTCCTGCTCCAAGCCATCCTCAGAGAGCACAGGCAGTGATCCTGAATGTCCCTGATCACCCCATCTGCCTTCTACACTGGGGACTGTGTGATGGTCCCAGGGGCTGGAGACTGCTCTAACCCCGGGGAAAGGGAGAAGGATCAATTCCCTTCCATGACAGTCCATCAGAGCCCTGTCAAGCACACACCCAGGCTGCTGTCCCTTCTCAGATGAAGGATATTGAATGCCAGGGGATGTCAAAGGGAGCAAATCCACCAAAATGCAGCTCCAAATGCCTGTTACCCACTTTGGACTGGTTGTTCTTCAGCCTGTGTGCTTCATCCACCACTAGACAGGCCCATTCTATGGAGCCCAGCACCGCCTGGTCAATAGTGATCAGCTCGTAGGAGGTGAGCAGGACATGGAACTTGATCTGCGCTTCCTTCTGGAGGAGCAGAGGGAGAGAAAAGGCAGGATAAGTGAGGAGGGAATGGGATAGCCTCCACCTTCACTGCATGGCATCCAAGGAGAAAGAGGTCAAGGCATGAGCTGTGCCAGCAGAAAATCAACACCCATCAGAACAGAGCAGGGAACTACAGGCACAAAGAAGGGTCTGGGGACCTTTACAGCTCATCACAAATCTCCTGCATGTGCAACAGCACCAGCTTCCCCTCTTTGGGAAAGGGCTGGGTCAGGACCCAACCAGCCTCCCTCTCTGGGTCTAATTCCACTCCATCCCCTTCTTACTGCTGGGTAGCACACAGACTTGGCTCCCACCTTCATCCGGAAGACCTTCTTCCCACTGCGGATGGCATTGTCTTCAAAGGAGAACTCATTCTCCCGGATGACCGACCGGCTCTCCTTGTCCCCAGTGTAAGTCACAACATAGAAGTCGGGCGCCCACATCTCAAACTCACGCTCCCAGTTGATGATGGTGGAGAGAGGGGCACTGACCAGATATGGCCCTTTCGAGTGGCCCTGCTCGGAAACACAAAGCCCAAGCTGTTCTCCCCGTATGAAGCAGCTCTCAGCCTCCTCGGGGACCCATTTGACGCTCCACTCACCTCCTTGTACAGGGAGTACAAGAACACAATGGTCTGCACAGTCTTCCCCAGCCCCATCTCATCAGCCAGGATTGTATCTGTCCCTTGGGCCCAGGAAAACCTCAGCCAGTTCAGCCCTTCCAGTTGGTAAGGATGGAGCGTGCCGCCCGTGGTGTCGATGTACCACGGCTGCTTGTCAAACTTCACTGTAGGCTGGAAAGGACACAACACAGAGCAGTGAGCACCAGCTCTCCCTCCTTCCTCAGTGGCCAGACACATCCCTCTTCAGCCTTGTGACACCCCCAGAATTGATGCAGATATGGTCCCCAGCATGGCACAGCCCTCAGGCTGCTCACAGCAAAGCTACCCCAGAGCTTTGGATGAAAGAAAGCAGGAACTAGAGGAGACCAGTGTAAGGATAGGGTCCAGGCTGACCTCCCTCGCACATGCCACCGTGTTGGTCCTTGCCACTCACATCCACAAGAGGTGTTTCTGGAGGCTTTTCCAGCTTCTCCTCTTTCAGCTTTTTCCCTTTCTTGTTCAGCTTCTTCAGAGGGCGCGTGTCCTCCCCCAGCATCAGCTCCCTGTGACAGGAAGAGGCAGGCAGGATTCCTCTCCCAGTTCCCAAACAGAGGGGTAGAAATGCCTCAAACTCCACTTCCTCGCTCCCCACAGGAGCTTTCCAGGCCCAGCTAGCACAGGCACACACGGCATGCAGTCCTTCCCCTTGCAACATTATCCAAAACGAAGAACAGCAATTTCATCAGATTGCTGTGGGTTTGCCCCAAAACAGAGAGGCAGCAGCACTCTGAGCTGCTCCCAAGAGCAGCGGGACCATGGGGAGCAGAGGCTGGAGAAGAGCAGCCCTGGAAATGCCTTCCAGGAGCACTGCCTTCCCAAAGCCGCTGCAGAGGGGTCCCTGTGAGCGATACCAGAACACTCCAAACCATCCCACACACCTCACAGGCTGCCCTGCCCGGCTCACCCAGGCTGGGGATCCACCCCAGTACCTGTGGTTCCAGTAGAGGTGTTTGAGGTTCTCATAGTAGGGGATGTCTATCTCGTCGATCTCCCATGTGCACTGGTCGTAGGGCAGGTCTTTCCACTTGATCAGGTAATGGACATCTCCCTTTTTATCAAAGCTGTAACACAGGGCATGGGAAGTCCATCAGTGAACTGAGAGCCCCGGGAAGCAGCTGTCCATAGCCTGCTGCCATAGAACTCCTCTGCCTCCACCTACACACCATGACATCCAAGCACAGGCAAGAACACACGAAGAAAGAATCCACCTTTCCATCAGAAGCATCTGTTAATCTGCTACAGATGTTAACCACTGAGCTTTAAAGGCTGCTCATCCCTTCCACTGACCAGCCCCATGTCCTGCTTTACCAGGACTGGATGGGTACCAGCACTGCCCCTCTTCCTCCTGCACCATTCACTGCTATGTGAAGTTTCGCTTTGTGAACACAGGGTAAGAAACCTTCCGAGTGCTGAGCAGACAATGCAAAGCGCACATGAACGTTACCCAGCAGCTTGCTTTATTCTCTGCCAAGCTGCCTTTGAGCCACTTGAAATGGAGAAATCCAACAAAAAGGCATCTCTAGCTGCTCAGGGTAAAAACAAACCATCTGCATGGCACATGGCACATGCAGGAAATTCCTTCCACAGAGAAGAAATGCAAACGTCAAGGCTCCATAAGGGAGTTGGGCACCTGCACAAGCTCCTTGCTCCAGCCACCATCCTGAGCACCACTGAGGGGAGAAGCAGGAATAGTGCTCCTTTCTGGTAAGGGTCGTACCCAAATCCCTCATCCCTGATGTGAGTGTGGAGGAGCTGCGTGGCTTCCGAGAGGAACACATCACCCACATGGAATCCAAGGCAGTGGAGGTGAGCAGCAGCAGCCACAGGGCACAACTGATGGAAGTCAAACCCATCACTGGGCTGTAGCAGAAGGTTAGAGAGTGATTGAGCTGTAACAGGAAGCCAATAACCTGGGAAGAGCGGAACAACTCCGTGCATCCACCTTTGGGATAATTCAGTGTCTTTTGTAACGGGCAACATAGCAGAAGTGAGAATCAGGCATTGATCCACTTCTGGCCTTGGCTTCACCTTGGGAAGAAACCTCTGGGGCAACAGAGACTCCAAAACACGCCAGCAGCTGAAATTCCACCAGCCTGAGCTTTTGGCTTTGGAGAAGGACAATACGAACTCCCCAGCCCCAGGGGAAACAGAAACCCTGCAGCAGGCGGTCCCAAAGGCTCAGCTAACCATGCAACCCATGAGTGTGAGACCTGAGAATGAAGAGAAACCCGCAGAGAGGACAAACACACTGTTCCAGGCTTCGTCTGCACTCTCCTTTGTGATCTTCCTCCTGCCTTGCACCAGCATCACTGAGTGCCAGCGCTACCGGGGCTCTGGCACACACCTTCCCATGGCCCATCCACGTGTCCCCCCGCACACAGCCCCTCACCTGTGGTTCAGGATGCGGTGGATCATCATCCACTCGGGCTTGATGCCGTAGCGGTAGAACCGCTCCTCCATCTTGGCGTAATGGGGGTCTTTGCTCTTCCTCTTCTCCCTCTGGCCGTCCTCGTCCCCAGAGCCGTAGTCGAAGGCCGGCGGCTCGTCCATGTCATTCTTCCGTTGGTAGTTGCGGTACATCACGGTGTGGTACAGCTCCAGCTGCAGGAGGGAGCCGTGCTCAGCCCTCCGGGCAGCGAGCAGGGCAGGGCCACGCTGACACCAACACACTCACCTGCAGCTCCTTGACCCAGGAGCAGTGCCAATAGGAGAGTCCTGCCCACTTCACAAAGAACTCGCGCTCCGGGATCCCCCCCAGCACCTTTGGCACGGGCAGAGGCAGCTCCGTGCCCGGGGCGGGCAGCACGGGCGGCAGTGGCACGGCCGGTGGCTCCTTCCATGCCCAGTGCAGGATGCGCTGGACTTTGCCCTTCAAGGGAGGGCACTGGGGATGGAGAAAGCAAAGGGGCAAGAGCGCAGTTTGAGGTGAGTCCCTGGTGCAGTGGTGGACGTGGGAGCAGGGATGGGGCAGGAATGCTGTAGCACTCACTGTGCAGCGCGGGCAGAGCCATTCACCGTTGGGTATCTCCGGCAGTGGTGGGTTCAGGCAGTGGAGGTGGTAGGAGGACGGGCAGGTATCGCAGCACAGCAGCTCCCCCCCATCCTTACACACCCGGCAGAACTCCATGTGGTCATCCTCCTCCTCCTCACCGCCTTCCTCTTCCTCCTCCTCCTCCTCCTTCGGCTCCCACTGGATGCCCTCCTTCTCCTGGGGGAGCACATCCAGTGTAATGCTGAGGGCTCCCACAACCCACCGCCCGCACCCACGGGTCCAACCCCACTCACACAATGGGGGCAGCTCCACTTGCCCTCGGGGGCCTTCTCCAGCTCAGGGTCGAGGCACACGAGGTGGTAGGCACGGGGACACGTGTCGCACAGGATGATCTCCCCTCCCTGCTGGCACACCTCGCAGTAGTCCTGGTGGTCCGTCTCATAGCCGTCCCCTTCTTCTGCTGCAAGCAAGGACAAGGACATGGTCAGGGGGATCGGGAGCTGCCGGCTCTCCCAGAGGGAATGGGACACTTGCTCCTCTACGATACAGGCAAGGAAATAGAGAAAGCGCTTCGCCTCGGACCCCTCCTGTTACGTCCCCCTACCTCTCTGTCCCTCAGCACCACAGTTCATCTTTGCACACAGCATCATCTCACCTCTGTCTCTCTTTCTCTCTCCACACTGTATCATCCTTTGGTTCCTTCAGGCTCTCAATGGAGAATGCCAGAACCTGGAGAGGTTGCAAGGGAGGCAGTCAGAGAAACCTCCCCAGGTACCAGCGCCACCAGCTGCAAACGCACCATGCAAGGGTGACACGGCCGAGGAGGACGACTCCTCTCCCGGGACTACTCTGCTCTTCCTTGGTGCTCACTGCCAGAGGCAGCGCGGATGGCAAAAGGGGGAACAAGGCCCTGCAGTGCCACAAAAGCTCTGACACAATCTCCCAGCATGGACCTCCAACATTCCACTCCATCAACACACAGCAGGAGCTGCCGGGCTCCGGCACAAGGGCAACAAGCCAGAAGGAGAAGCAGCAATGCTCTTCATACGAGACATGGAGCCCGTCTGGCCTCACCACCTGATGGGGACACGGGTCAGCATCACACCCTCACCATCCACCAGCCCAGAAGCTGCCTTTCCACTTCTCAGAAACAAAAACGCATCGGCAAAGCTCAGAGGCCACAGGATGTGCCTGGATATGAAGCACCTCATCCCGAACAAGGACACAAGGCAGAAAGGCAGCGCATGTCCTGCAGCACAGGAGGCAGACACCATCGGGAGCCAAGAAGAGCAGCACTGGGCCTGGCAGAACTTGGAGCAGGGCTCAGGGCAGCAAGGCACAGGGGAGCTGCTCTCAACAGCAGCACAGGGATGGAGGTGCCAGAGTGCAGAATCCATCCGCAGCCATCCCAAGGGAAAGGTAGAAGGAATACGGACACAAACGTGGCCATGCAGCCAGACTGAGACCCGACAGACGCTTTCCACCACTGCTCATGTGCCTCCCTATTCCTACATCAACACCACAGATCCACCAAAGCCTCCTGCCCAACAGCACATCTCACACAGACAAAAAGTCCCCTCTCTGAATCCTTCTTCTCCCACAGCCTGCCCTGCTCCACCGGGAGCTTGCCACAGGCCATGTCCCTCCAGGGGCTGCTCCTCAGATCACTTCCCTGGAAGCCCTATAAATCACTGCTGGAGAACAAATCCTGGTGGGGTCACACATGCAGGCAGGTACCTGCTGCCTTGTGAGGCAGCCCTGGTGCCCAGAGCGCAGGCAGGGGGCTAAGCTGTGAGCAGGCAGCAAGATGGGGCAGGCAGCGGATCTTGTCCAGAGGGAAAGCTGAGCGGATCAGTGGAAAAGCCCAGCACTGCAGGGAGAGGCAGCAGCCCATGGCAGGATGCGCTCACTGCCTCCTGGCAGGCACAAGCCCACTGACACCAGGAAAGCATCTCAGACACCGCACACGGATTCAAGCACAAGCACACGGAGCCAGCGCCAGTCAGCTCAGGGCTGCAGAGGCCAGGAAAGCACTGGCTGAGGAGGGAAGTCCACACAGAAAGAACAGAGTACAAGGGATAGCCTACTCCTCTTTTTCTTTCTCCTCCTCTTCCCTTTCTTCCCCAGGCCAGCCGAGCACTCGGAGCGCACTGAGGAGCTGTTGATGCTGGCGCTGTCAAAGTCGGATTCCTCCCGCTCCTCCTCTTCACTCTGCAGAGGGAATAACCAAAGCACAGGCAACAGCGCTCCACAGCCCAGCAAACCCCAGCACCCACATAAACCCCATGGGATCACCAAGCAGTGGATGACCTCCTTGGGCCACCCTCTCTTCCTCAGGAATAGACCAGCCAGAGCAGCGGGGTGGTGACAGGCTGGCTTCATAGGAATGGTCCATGAGCATTAGGAAGCAGGAAAAGCTCCTCCATCAGACCCCAGACAGGCAGGCAATAAATGGAGGTGTGGACTATCTCTACAGCCCAAAGACACAGCACAGGCACAGCTCATGCACTTCAAGGTGCCATCACTCAGAGCACGTTTAAAATACGTATATCAATGTGCCAAGTCCCTGCTCAGACCACCTGACAAGAGGTGGGCTCTGGGTTTCCTGCAGCCCATCAACCCCACTCACCCGGTGCAGCCAGTCAGGCACACTGGGAAAGGCTCAGCATCCCCCAGGCACTGCTGTGCTGCAAGAGTTCTCTGCTGCGACCACATTGTGCTGGGTGCAGCCACTCAAAACAGGCGTGGGGGGAACAACCCCTACTCCCAGCCTTGCACAGTCAGGGCAGAACTTCTCTCCCTCTCTCAACACTCAATTCAGCTTGTGTCAGCCTGTTTGTGCACGTGCACAAGGAGGTTCACGCTTGAACTCCCTTCTAATGTGGAAGCTGTTAGGCAGGCCCAGCATCCAACAGCATCAGAATACAACACCACATCTGAGTTGTTATTCTGGAGACTCAGGCATGCAAATCCCTGATGTACACCCTGTTAATGGGGTACTTAGTGCTCCAGCTGCAGGAGCAAGCCCAGCTCTTTGTAACCCTCAGAAAGGCAAATGTACTGATCAAGAGTGTACCCAGGGACAGGATGAACTTTCCATGCTGTGTGACTGAACACCTGCAGTAGCAAGTGGCTGCCTCTCATTGCTCCTCTCTCTTCAGCCTCTGACGCACAAAGGGACTTACAGATAGATTGTGTTACATGAAATGCAGCTATAAACCCGGTGATCTCCAACAGCTATGAGCTAATGGGGTTTTGATCAATAGCATTATCAAGGCCTACAAGAGTCCCACCCCTCGTCAACAGTTATTGATGAGATTTATTCCTTAAAAAGCTCTGCTCTTTACAGTGCACTCACCAGCGGTGTGCTGACAGGAGCACAGCACCCAACTGCAGCACAGGCTCTTGCTGTGCTCCCACTCTGAGGACCTGGCAGCCCTGGGCTGTGGTGTGGGACAGTGGATGCTCAGAGGCAGCTTCACTCAGGTAATGGAAGCCTCTGATAGCTCCCTGATAGAGGGTTCAGGTGGAGTGCAAGCCCCACAGAATCCTCTTGCCAACCCGGTCTGAAATGGTGGCACCACCAACCTCAGCACTGGAAGCAAACGTGGCACTTGGGTTTAGCAGAAACTGTGCCTGGACATGATGTCTTTACAGATCCAAGCCTGAACACTGCTCACCACGAAGGCGTGAACAAAGGTGCTGCAATACCCCTGCCACATCCCCACCCCCGGGACCCCATGCACTTACAGAGGAGCCCTTTTTCCTTTTGCTGGGGATTCCTCCAAACCGGAATTTCAAGCCTGCCATCTTTTTCCCCTTCCCTTTTTTCTTTCCATCTTTGGAGCCTTTGATTTTCTTCTTCACGCCTGGCCCTGGAGATGCAGAAGACTCATTTGGTACCCTGCAAACCCCCAGATCACTGCCACCCCAACCTGCCCTCCATGGCTGGCACCTACCCTTGCCCTCCTTGGTCTTTGCCTTCCGGATGACGGGGGGCAAGGCTGGTGGGGGGCTGGCAGCGAGCGGTGGGGCCACAGTGACGGTCTCCACCGCCGCAGCAATGGCCGCGGCTGCCGCAGCTGCCGAGCTGCCCTTGAACGGGTTATTGGCACTGAACTCCCGCCACTTGGCACCCAGCACGGTCATCATCTTGGACATGGGGATCTTGGGGTTCTTCTTGGCGATCAGAGGCCTGAAGGGCAGAGGGAGAACCATGTGGTAACAGAAACGCTCTCTGCATGTCCATTCCTGTTTGTCATGTGCTGGTGCTGCAGCCCAAGACCTCAACACGTACATAGAGCATGCTGATGTGGCCCACTGGAAGCAGCAGAAACCAGAGGACATACACAAAAGGGGGGCACACCTCAACTTCTTCAGAGCCCCAAAATACGTGTGGTGGTGTGAAGAGCTCAGTGTCCCCACAAAAATTCATCTCTGATGCTCAGGTTTTCTCACTCAACTTTTCAAAAGGCACACACACAAAAAAGGGGGTTTGGAGAGAGGGAGAGACAGATATTTCAGTTGTTTTGCAGTCAATCCTGCAACTCAAATGGGACCCTAAGGACTGAGTTAGGGGGGAGAAAAGCAACAGGGAGCTTGTAGAGCAGAAGTGATTTTGCATCCTCACCCGCTTGGCTGAGCAACACCCAAACCTCAACTGGGACATACAAGGCCCCATCCGGACCTATGGGTCTCTACCTGAGGAACTGGCTGAAAGCCTTGTAGTTAGTCAGGGTATGGTAATCATCTTCTGAGAATATGTAATCTACATCATCGAGGCCCCATTCTTCCATCAGCTGAGCTGAGCTCTTGGGCTCCTGCAGATTTAGAGAAGATCATTAAATGACTGCACTGTGCAGATGAGCAGCACAAGGCCGGGTCTGTCACATACTGTGTATCAAACGCTCTCCCTAGTCAGTCAACACGCAGGGATTTGTTTCTGTGATGCAACAACTTGCCAAACCCAGGGCAAACACACCAGGGCCATGCTTTGTGCCAAGAGAACTTATCCACCAGCACAGGGAGAATGGACAGAAAACACGGCGGGGCTCTGAGCCAGGTCACCCGCAGGGATCTGGCTGCACCCTGAGGTCTCATGCTCTAGCATCAGCTTAGGGGAAAGGTACCTTTAGGCTTCCATCTTCATCGTCTTCCTCCTCATCCTTCTTCTTCCGTTTTGGCTTTTTCTCCTTCTTGTCCTTCAGTTTTTTCTTCTTCTTTTTGTTGGGGGAATAATCGCTCCCTTCACTCTCGGATTTCTCCTCAATCTCCTCTTCATTGTCTGACATTTCATCATTGCTCCCCTAAAAAGGAAAGTGACAGTGGAGGAAGAGCAGGCCCTGTCCCCCCCTCCACTCTCCTCCAATGACCCTTCCTACGAACACAAGGCAAGTGCTGTCACCAGCCAAAGCCAACACAAAAATCAGATTTGGGAACAGGGAAGAAGCACCTTCCCATGGGAGATATGAACATAAGGAAAACCTTGGATCACCTGGAGCCATTTCTCCAGGGCCACTGTGTGAAGCCCTATGCTCCAGGTCCCCACCTGCAAATAGAGTCACATTCCCACTTTCCATCCCAGGAGCACTATAAACACATCTGCTCACACCAGGCAAGCACCAGGAGCAAGAAGAGAAAGTCATGGCACACAGATATAACCACGTCGTGGAAAAGCTCATCTAAGCCAAGATGTATGGGAATGGAGCCTTTATGCCTTTGCCTCAAGACCTGTTCACTGAAGGGGACAAGAAAAGCAATGCTGAGTCACAGCCATGCCGCTGGATGCCAGCTCTGCCTCCACATTATAACACGCTCCTCTGGAAGTGCCCAGTCACTGCGATACCATAGGGTCCCAGTACTGCCCTGCTCAGTGGTTATATGACCAGAAAACCAGAGGAGAGCAGGCCAAGGAAGAGGATGTGCGTGGCAAAAGTAGCCATGTCGTCAACCCAAGAGCAACGCCTCTGAGGCTGTGAACTGCCCTGATAAAAGATCCTAAACAGCCAGGTAGGCAATACTTTGGCAATGCTTCTGATTGATATAACACAGATAACACATAATGTTCCGTCCTGCGTTTGCTTATAGGCTCGTGTGAATAAGGCTGCAGACTTCAAGTGTGAAAGGGTGAGACCCTAAAGGCCAGGAAGAGAAGGTCCCTTTGCTCACGTGTACTCTCCCAGCTCACAGCCAGTACGGTGCTCAGGTTTTGTTTGCTCCTGTTTTGCTTTCCCTCCCAGCTGGACACTGCTGCAGCAGAGTGATGTGACCACAGGAGGATTCCAGCTGCCACATGAGCCAAAGAGCTGCGGTGGGTGCACAGAGAGGCTGGAAATGGGCACTAAAGCAGAGCAAGTCGATGAGACTGACACTCAGTCACAGCAGCCTCAGCAGGAGGGCGAGAAGGAGCCTGGGGGATGCTCCTGCTGCCCGCAGACAGGAGGGACGGGGCTCGGATGGTGACAGAGCCGGGGTGGGACCATGGACAGCGCCCGCTCAGCACCACAAACAGCGCCCGCACCCCTCGGTTGGGCAGAGCCCGAGCCCCGGGCTCGGCACGGATGTAATTTGGCAGAGTAATTGGTTGCCATGGTAACTGCTGCAGTACGGGCTGAACCCCCCCTCTCCACTCCCTCTCCTCCCCACGTCGAGGTTCAAACCGCAGCTTCCCGCAGGTTTCACTGCGGTGTCAGCACCAGTGCCAGCACCAGCACCGCACACTGAGCCCCACTGCAGCAGGCACAGAGGAATTCCCACTCCTGCCCCTTGCTCCAATGGCCACGCTGCACAGAACACAGGGCATCAGCCCCATCGTGGTGCAGGCACTGGCACCACATCGCAGCGTGCGCCTCGCTCCCACCCTCCTCTAGCAAGGGGTGAGACCATGGACCCCACAAACCTCCTGAGGGGGCTTCAGGTGAAGGAAGCCCTATTCGAGGTCCCCCAATCTTTTATCTCCTCGTCCAAACCGCAGCCTGGGTGCTGTGGGTGCCTCCTGCTTTGCTGGACAAGGGAACAGTCTCTACAGGCAGGGCCGAGGTCAGTTAACGCTGCCCACAAAAGGCAACTAAAGCACACTCGACATTCAGCCTGCTGGTTCCTTCCCACCCCAAGAAGGCAGCAGTCGGACTCTGCATGAGCAGCAGGGCTCAGGCAGGCTGGCACTGCCAGAAAACAGAGGGGAAATTCCCATGGAGGGGGGTAATTTATATCCCCCACCTTGCAGAAAAGCAGCATAGAGAAATGCATCCAACGATGGACACAGCACAGGGAGGCAGAGGGCCTGAGCCAGCTTTGTGTGCTCTGTGCAGAAAGAGAACATCACCACCCATCACCATGGCCACCGAGGGAAAGAGGCTTCCTGGGGGCCAGCACTTCTGGAAACAGCTGCAGGTAACGTCACACAAGCAGAATGACAGCAGCAAAAGCACCTCAAGGCACTGCCTCATCCAATCAATCTGCTTCCACAGATCCCTCGGGGAGCAGCTGGAGATCAGCATCACCGAGCTCTGCTTCAGGCAAGGGAAGGGTGGGGGCACCTCTTGTTGTGTGATGAGAGCTTCTCCCCAAGCACAGCATCACAGGGAAGGGAAGGGGCTGAGGGACCTTCCTCCCCACACTAACTCAGCACAGCAGGTGCCAGCCCTGCTCCGGGACCACACTGATCCCAACCTTCCAACCAGTGAACCCTGCCCAGCCTCAGGAAGGGACCTCCAGGACACACCACCTCGGCTTCGTTTTCCCATGGAAGACCCAAGAGCCCTTCCACATGCCAATCCCTAGAAGCCCCTACTCTGCCTCACGTGCAAAACACCCTGGGTGAGTGTGGTTTGCATCCCACCTCCTTAAAACACTGCTCCCCAATGCAGCTTTACCTCCTTCTTCCGCCGCTTGATTTTGGCAGCTTTGCCATCCTTCAGCTTCTTGGGTTTCTTTTTCTTCTGCACAACTTGCTCTTCTGCAAAGAACTCCTCCAGTCCTTCCAGCACGCCATCGTCTTCTTCTGGGGACAAAAGGGACAGCTCACAGGGTTGGACTGCATGGGGACACCGTGTTCATCTTCACACTGGGACAGCAGCTCCGGGCCATGACATGGAGCTCCACGGCCTCTTCTGCAGACCCTCACACCAGGAGCTGACCCAGTGCTGGGCCCATTAAGTGGAGGTGAATGGAGCAGAGGAAGACCCCTCACATGGGAGGTGTGGCCATGGTCCCACACTGGTCTGCTGTGGCTCCAGGCTCGGGGTGCACCATGGGCACGGGGTCAGGGCAGAGATGCCTATCCCAACGTGTGCTCCCACACCTCCAAACCCAGGCTGCCCATTCCCGGCCACCCACGGCTGTCTGCAGTGAAAACACCAACGCTTCCATTGGGCATTTCCACCCTTAGAGCAACACCTGCAGGTGCTCGCAGATGTCTCTTCTCCCTTCTTCAGCTTAACCCACGCACCGGGGACCCAGCAAGGAGCTGTGTCCATCCTGGGAAGCGGCTCCTCGGAGGTCCCACATCACCCCGAGGGGAAGCCGCAGCGGCCGGAGCCGCCCTGGAAGCCGAACACACCGCGACCACCGCCCGCTCGGGAGGTCCCCAGGGCTGAACCGGACACCCCCCCCCGCCTACCGGAGACATCGTCCTCGTTCTCCGCGTCCTCCGGCAGCTCCCGGCCGGGCGCCGGGCCCCGCATGGCGGGCGGCGGCACCGGCCCCTCCGCGCTGACACCGCCGC
>JASSUY010049298.1:0-16998 GCA_032466535.1 Forpus xanthops
TGGACAATGAAACTATGACTTTAAACCAAGAGACGGGTCTACCTGCATGTCATCTGCATCACTTGGAAGCTCATCTTTTTAACTCGACATTAACCTCAGCAAGGCCACATGGAATTTTCTAAGTGACGTTTTCCTTTTTAACTTTGGTTGGGAATGTTTGTGGTTTGCTTTTACCCTTCCCACATCTTTATGTGATTTATAAATTCATGAAATTATTTCTATCCAGTGAATAAAAGATAAGTACGTTTCAGAGCAGCCCTTTGCAATACAACAAAATGATGTGAAAATGCCAATGAAAGCCATTTGCTACCACGTGGCAGCGTTATTTAAAAGAAACACAGTCACTTAAACGGAGTAGGGGAAGAAACACACGTCTGTCTGAAAACCAGAGCACATCTGCCAGTGCTGCCCAGCCCAAAGCCACCCGGCCAGGCTGAGGTGACCTCGCAGG
The DNA here is from genome assembly GCA_032466535.1 of Forpus xanthops. Classification (NCBI taxonomy): domain Eukaryota; kingdom Metazoa; phylum Chordata; class Aves; order Psittaciformes; family Psittacidae; genus Forpus; species Forpus xanthops. Next base: position 452 of record JASSUY010049298.1, read on the forward strand.
GGCTGCAGGAGAGGAGGGCAGGCAGCCGGGCTGAGCTGCTCAGGCCTGCCTGGAGCTCTCCGCGGGAGGCTGCTGCCCCGGCACCATCCTCAGCTTCTCCGCAGCGCATCCAAGCCCTGGTAGGGCGATCCTCGGGCTCCATTCTGTGAGCAGCTCCGCTGTCCCTAAGGCTCCGGGGAGGAGGAGGCCACTCCACAGCCCTTGTGTCGGCCTCGAGCGGCGAACCCCCCCCAGTCCCACGGTCCGAGGATCGGGTCGCCTGGCCGCTGGCGGAGGGCGGTGCTGAGTGCACCGGGGAGGCTCCAGAGGAGGTGGCCGCCCCAGGGCGCCCAGAAGTCGGCGGGAAAGCCCCACTTCCCCTCCAGACAGAGGGCGGTTGAGGTCCTGCCTCGGAGGGGTGCCGCAGTGCCGTCCAGCGCGTCCCCCTCGCAGTGCCTCGGGGTGCCAGTAGCTCCTACACCAGCCCGCCAAGGTAAGCGGGGCAGAGAAGGATTAAGCGGATCACCAAGGGCTCTCAGCCCCAGCCCGGGACCCCGACTGGACGGGAGGGTGGAGGCACCTGGCTACGGAGTGGTGTATGGGGTGGAAAGTGAAGCCGGTGAATACCGGTGCTTGGGGCGCTGCAAACCCGCTCTGGGCACTGCTGGCGCTGCCCCTGGAGAGCGGCAGCCCGGTGTCGGCAACGTGGGTGCCCGCAGAAGGGGGCTGTCCAATCCCCCTCCCTGTGCCGCCCAGACGGTAGCCAGCTGTTACACACAGCCGCCCCTCAGCGGGAGAGGGACTCTTCCGATGGCAAACGTGGCCTCGGTGGGCTGCAGTGGGATTTAGTGCTGCTGTGCTGGGTCCCGGCATTGGTCGTTCTCTTCGATAGGGTTAACGTAAGTCAGACCTTCACTGCGTCCAGACCCAGAGGGGGCAAGTAGGAAATTGGTCATTTGCAAGGAGAAGCTTCCCTGCAGCCTCGTGAGGCAGGTGGGATCCCAGTGGATGTACAGTGCCCTGTTTTAGGTGCTGCTTTGGAAGAGTGAGTGCAGGCAGGAGAAATTGCAGACCAAGAGGCCTGGCACAAGTGGGCAGAGGTACACCATGTGAATGTGCTAATCCATCCATCTTAAACTAAGCATGTAATAAGGTGGTGTGGCTATGTGAAAACATAGTACAGGCTTCCAGGGAACGTGACTTACATCTTGCTGCTGGTGGTGTACATGGCCACATGGTGTAGGAAAGAAATAGATGTGCCTCCTGACTTTGAGAAGGCCCATCCTGCATGACACCCTCATCTGAATACCATGGAGAAGCTGTCTCCACAAGTTTGGGGTAGTTTTTTAATCCCTTGTGCACCAAAAGAGAAGTTATTAAATCCATTTGTTGTCACACTGGGAAGATGGATCTAGTAGGTTTTTTTAGGCAGCGTGTCGTCTAGCCTCACTCAACTGTCAATAAAAATCTGGGTGCATGAATACAGCCTACAAACAAGATATGCCACCAGACTGGGACAGACAGCTTGACTTTGTGAGGTCTTTTCCTGCCCCAGATTACTCTGGTTCTGTGATTAGCGTGACTCAAGCTTGACTTTACCCCTCAGTACTTTTGTTTGCAGGATTTTAGAGTCATTTTGTTTCTTTGGTTCTAGTTCCCCTTTGTGAATTACATGGCATACATGTTTTGTCATCTGTTCCTGACTTGCTTCTAAAAATATGCATATCACATATGACTCTGTTAATGTCACTGTTTACTTACCCTGCTGCTGCATGACGGCAGTGTAAATGCAGTGTTTCCAGGAGTCAATTTACTATGTATGTTTCATTAGACACAAAGAGGTAAGCCCCGGTGCTGCAAAGGGCTATACTGGATGACCTGCTCTACCTACTGTAGGCTCTTACTCATTTGTCTTCACAAACTTTACAGAAGTGGTTGTTGGGATTTTTTTTGTTTGGTTGGTTTTGTTTGTTTGATTTTTTTTGTTTGGTTTCTGATTGCTTTTCTAGTAACTTTGTAAAGAACATGAATTTAGGTTGAAACTTTGTTTAAAACAGAATGTTTAGCTTTTTGCTGAATGTGTTCAGGTCTGTTTTCCCCTGTGGGCTTTCTAAGGAGACTAGTACATTTAAACGTACTTCATGCTTTGTGCAAGGATTGCTTAAAAATTGAGATAATTTGGGTTGAAATACAGATTACGAATGTCTTTGGGAGGCTTAATCAATGGAGGATTACAGATAGCTGTGTGATCCTTGTTTGATATTCTTCGAGAATTCTGATCCTTCTGGGAGCACACATAGCAGGAAAAATGTACTGTCTCTGGAAGGGTACTTTCAGTCATTGACTATGCCCTCTCTTTATTCTTTAAATACCTTCTTGTGGGTACTCAGACTCTTCTTGTGTTTGGTGGCAGATATGACTGAAAGTTTAAAGTAGTTATTGAGTAAATTGTGTTTTAATTGTTCATGCTAAAATTTCTCTATTATTTAATATGCAGTATCTTCAAGCAGGATTCGATGTCTTTGAAGTGGTGGTTTGTTTTGTTATCAATTGTATTAATTCTAGCTAAGTTTGATTTTTACAGATCAGATCAAAACTCTGATTCTCACTATATTTCAGTAGTGTCTACTAGATCACATGCTGTAACTCATGCACCTGTGAATCAGGCTGTAAACTTGAGCTTTTTTATTTTATGAAGCTTTAGAGATGCATTTGAGAGGGTAATAATTTGCACAAATGGGGCAGCAGTATGAATAGAGGGGCCTGCTGCATGTTGTAACAGCTTAACTCATTCCTGTGGCTTGAGATTTCTGAGGTAGTAAAGAATTTACCCAACCCACTAAGATTTTGCTTTTGCTGTGTCTCACCTCTCCTAGTAGAAGAAATATCTTACAGCAATTAGAGGAAAAAGAGGCATAAAGCTTTACTTCTCTTGGTATGCAGTATGTGGTGAAGGGAGAGGTGGGACTTGGGTAACCTGTGAATGGAGAGGTCAGCTATTCATCTCTTGGGCACTACAAAATGTTGAGAAAACCAGCAGTCTGGAGTACTGCTGGAGCTGAGAGGAGGTGGTGCCTTGTTCAAGAGAAGACCTGTCTTGACTGCAGACTCATGAACATCTGTCCTTTCAGAGGAAGATCTGGGAATGTGGATTTTCTTGAAAGAACGCCTGTGTTTCAGAGGTGGCTTTACAGGAATGTAGCTGGATGTGGTTTTCCTGCATATTATTCCAATACGAAAGCCTCTATCCTTTCCTGCTCTCTGCAAACTACATGGGTTTTCCTTTCCTACAGACATTTTTTTTTTTCACCTTTCATTTCAGTAGGTCTGGACTTGTTTTGTCATAGGCCCATCTGGCCTGCTGTGATAATGAAATCATCATCATAGTCAGGTGCTGATCTGGGGTGAAAGTGAAAGACAACGTCTAATTCTCCTGCAGCAATATAGAAGCTTTAGATTGTTTATTTTGGAAGCTGTCTAGTGACAGTGCTAACTTGCATCCATCCATGCAGATGTTTCAAAGCACTTGCTGGACTTCATAGGCAGGATCCTCTTCAGCCAACTTTAGACATCAGTATTTTAGTTAGTTACCTGAGGTTCTGACTCACCTTTGCAGTCAACAGAGGGAAAGAGATAGTGCTAAAGCTTGATTCAGCTGCCCAGTTTTAGACAGCTACCATGAATTATGCTCTATAAAATTGTCTTTTCCTTCATTGACTAAAAAGAGCCTGGGATGACCAGGTCAGATGTAGGTGCCATAGAAACCCCACCACATGTTTTTTCATGATTAGGAGTGATTCATGATACTGTAAAAATGCTTTTGGAAAAGGAGGCCTTTTAGGCAGCTTTCCTTATTATCCAGGCTACTAATTCATGGTGACCCTAGATATTAACAATACAACTGCCAGCATAGAATATAGTTTGTTGTACTGTGAAAGAAAGAAGCTAGGGTGCCACGTTTTTAATTTTCTGTAGGAGACTGAGCATGTGCATGAGGAACCATGAACATGTGTTCCTCATCACCCCTCTATCAATTTATAGCATTGCTCCTGGGCTGTGATTGAAAAGGTAATGCACATGACTTTGATCTGACTTACAACTTTAATGTGAGAATTCACAAGCTAGTTTGAGAAAGGCTGTTTAAGAAGTACAGATCTGTCATTTGTTTCAAAGCCTTTCTTCCAATAAAGTGGCCTTTCAGAACTGTGTCTGGCTAATTGCTCTCAGAATTTTTTCTAGCAGAGGCCACGTCAGCCAGCACACAGTACTGTTCCTTCTTGTTAACCACTGATCCAACATGCCATGAGTTTAGGCTCAAATAAATTAGGGCTATATTTAGGGAGTAGATGTATTAGGAATCCTAGAAGAAGAAGGTTCAGTAACAAAATTTTTCTATGATGCTCCTTTGAGGAATACATGCAGAGACATTTCTGATAGAAATATTGCATGGGATGCATCTCCTCAGTCCATTTCCACTTTTACTTATACTCTGTATTTACTTGTAATCTAAAGCAGGGCATGTGAAAGTGTGAAATGTAACACTGATACTAGAAGATGGAAGTCCTTGTCTATCTGCTGTCTGTGATAGACAGACTTTACATGACTCATATCACTAAAAATGGAAGGTTCTCAGTTGTCCTCAGAGGAGCCAAGTATTATAATAAAATTTTTGGTGAGAATCTTGTCATTGTACCTACACCTATCAAGGACAGTGGGGATGTATGGGAGGCAGATCTGCTGCTAGCACATGGGTAGTCCATCAAGCATAGAGAGAACAGCTAGGAGCTAAAATCTTAAAGGCACTCACCTGATGCTTTTGTTGATAAAAATTGCAAATGACCTTCTGAGTCCCTAGTTTTAGGCAAAATAATGTGTCTGCCTAGAAGGCACCTCACCACAGGAGTAGGCAAGTCCTACAGTATTGTCACTTAACCTGCTGGCATCAAGGTCGTATAGGCAGCAAATTTAAACTTGCTCCTCAGTGGCCTTAGTTTTGGTACTCTCACTGCGTCTTCAGGTAAAACAGACTGCAGACACAGTACTTTTCTTCCACTTCAAAGCAAAGTTTAGATGTACTTCTGAAGATTTTCTAGTACTCCCTAACAGAACTAGAAGCCCCCATTCTCACTTCATATGGGAATTTCATTGAAGCACCAGAATAAGAAGAATGTATCAGTTCAAAAAGGCATTTTTAAAAGTTTATGTGGTTTTTTTATCTTTGATTGCAAATTTTAAAAAATAATCAATTAAATAACAGTCAACTCTACATTACTGATTTCACTGCTTTTTGATTAAATCTTGTATTTGGAAGATCTGCCATACATGTGTCTGGTAGGGCCTAAGCTGCTGAAATAGCTCTGAGCAAGTGAGAAAATGCGCTAAAAACATGAACACAGGTAACATTCCCTAATATGTGTGGTTACAGCTTAGTTTTATACTTTGATGACCACATCTTCAGGACTTAGAGGAAGACAGCAGACCTAATAGTTGAGAGAGCGAATAAATATAAGCCAGTGATTTGGGGCGCTAGTGCTGTGAAGAAATTCAGCATAAACTTAACTGCAGTTTTGTCCCATGGCAGCCATGTTCTTCCATAAAATTCAGCAGTTTTTCATCTCTAGATTGACCTCCTTTGTCTCCCCCGTGTCATGATGTTGTCTCTGACCAGATCAGTCATTCCATCTCTCCTCCACTTGATAAGGAAAAAAGAGAGGGAGGTAATGGTATTTCCTTCTTGTGGAAAACCATACGGAAGTGGAAGAATTACACCAGAAATGTCACAAGGTTCTTCTTTCCATAACTGTTTCCTTTGTATGTTTCAGGGCTTGCTGGGCAGTGGCAAAGCAGCCACAGCCATAGCAATGTAACCCCATCCGTAGTGACTTCAGGCTTCCACTTTCCTTACAGATCTTCACCTGAAACCCACTGCTTATAGCTGTTTGTGATCACTGTGGGTTATGTAGGCTGAAAGAAGCAGCTTTTCTAGGTGGAAAATTAATAATAGGCCTTGAAATTGTGTCTGACTTTTCAGTCAGTATTGCATCTGAGAGAAAAGTTTATGAAAAAGGTCTTAATTTGATTTTTCTACCACCCAATATTGTACTGAGCACTGTACCTTGGTGAAATACCTCTAAGTTCATATTAAAGCATTACTTGTTTCATTTGTCTTTAGTACACAAACGTTATGAAACGAACAGATAGGTTCAATAAATTTTTTACAGATTTGTTTTCACTCTTTTCCTTCACTCTTATCTGTTAGATCATTTTACACTATTATATTTTTTGCTTTCAGTCTTCCTTTTCCATACCATGTGTGCCCTCTCTTAAACATTTCTGGCAGTAATAACAATATGTAATTATAAGAGATAAGGTGGCATCTTAAAGTTTTTTTGCCAATGACTGCTGTTTAGAAATAAGTTATTCGTATGTATGGACAGTTCTGTCATGGATCCTTATAGCATATCTTGCACTTCCTCTAATGGCTCCTTGTGGGAGGGAGTGAATATTGGAAAATATGAGCCTTCAATTATTCAATGTATCAGCTCCTGCATTTAAATTTTGTATAACTTTTCATTTGTTTTTATTTCTTCTGAAGCTTGTGCTATTATTTTAATTATTCCACACTTAATATCTCTTGATTTTGTAGGCAATTGGGAAGGGAAAGGATTTTCTCCCTGTACGTTTTTCTGTCTTAATCAGTGGGCTTCCTGGTCTATCAGTTTATGCTGGTTAGACATTATGTTCATGTGGGATCAGCCTACCTTATGGACTGTGAAGCTAAATATAAAAATCTCCATTTATTAGACAGCCACAATACATACTACCCATGTCTCAATGACCTGAGGGTAAGGGAATTCTGGGAATAGTTCAGAAGTAGCAAATGGTAATGAAATACTTACAGCCTATCTGCTCTATTGCAGGGTGGAGTTAGGCTGAGCATTCCGCTGGATCAAAAAATTATTATTAATAATTGCACTATTAGTTGCTGTCAGGTTTTTTAAGGACCAGACAGTGTCTTGTCGTCATGTAAGTTCCCTACAGTGATGTTGGGTAACTGCAAAAATGGGAAGGAAAGCATTACACCAACATGAGCAAACTGCAGATTGTAAGAAGAATGTGGAAACAGGACAAATTTATGCTACTCGGACTTACATTACTCTTTCACTATTTTTCTCTCCCATCAAGGCAGGGAGTAGGAGGGATCTAGAACTGAGATTCATATTTTCTGGTAAACTTACATGTCTACAGTTGTTTACACCTGAGTAGAGCTGAAGTAGATGCATTATTGACACAAGACAGATGAGTCTAAATCATCTGCTGGTTCATGAGGTGAATCCAGCTCAGGGGACACACTTATAGCTTTCTGCCTTGGCCAGGAGAAGGTAAGATGGGGGAATGGAGACCTTGTTCCTACGTGCCAGTAATCTGGCACAGAACAGAGAACTGTTTTTCTGCAAATCTGTATGAAGATACAGGACATGAAATATGTCTCCTTTTATGATTTCATCCTACACAGAGTTTGTGCTACCTGTATGGTTCATTGGGAGGAACTCCCCAGTCTAGACCATTCTGCAGTAAATAATTTTGTGATAAAGGAAAAAGACATCCAAGTCTGTAGCCATATAGTATTTCTGCAATGTTTATAGACTGAAGCACGTTGTCTGCTCGGAGTATGTTACGTGAAATGAGTGGAAGTGGCACTGCTTTTGAGCTCCATGAAAGCTGATAAGAACTGACAGGAGGCTGTGAGGTGAAATTCTGGGAAGCATAGAAATTGCTCCCCAGCTTTCTTCTCCCTGAGTGTGTGCTTTACACTGGGGTTTCTTTTTTCTCTGTGTATAAGGTGCTTTTAACACTCAGTCCTCAGCAGCTCAAGTTCATTTGGGATACATTTTCTGGAGCCCAGGATCTAGATTGTGTCTGTGCCTGAAAATGATTTTGGATAAGAGCTTGGTGAATGAACTGTTTTGCACCCATCCTGTGTGCCATATCTGTCTACATTATAGCCGTAGCGTATGCTGCTTGTCACTGGTTAAATGTTCTTCCTGTTGTCTCTCATTTCAGCACAAGAGCCCTTTGCTCTCCACATCTTCTGGTCTTGAGTAATTTCCTCCTGACATACTGTAGATAGCTTTTAGGTAGTCCTCTGTTCCTCTCAGCCTTTCTCACCAAAGCCTCTGGGATCATTTAATAATCTTACTATCCTATCTCACCCAAAGAACAGGACCCACAGCTGCTTCTCCCAAGCACCACTCTCAGCAAGTGAGATAAAGAAGAGAGTATGTGTTTGGGGCAATGTATGGAGGAGAGAGGAAGGCTGGAGAGAGCAGAGATGGTGAATGCTGAGGCAGCATCATCTGAAGAATGGCCTCAGACTAGGTGTCCCATGGTGCTTTACAAACACACTAAAACTCCTTTCTTTCTTTCTTTTCAGTGGAAAATTAAGTACTCAAATATACAGCACTAAAAAGATGTTGTTGTACTTAGGTATAGAAGTTCCTGTGGTGTTCAAATCATCATCTTGGGAAAACAAGGGTAAAATATAACTGCTGTCATTAAAGTGCAGCAGTGTAACTTTCAGCTTTATGAAACCTGGGTCTTTTGGACTAATAAAGACCTTCTAAATTCAGTTCAAACTGCAGGCTTGTTCTTGTAATGCAAGTGAGTTAACTGAATTTCCAGAAAAAAAAAAAAGAGAACGAGCTTTCAAGAGGTTTAACTGTGTAAATAGCATGGTTACAGTTTCTGTGCAGTCAGTTCCATAGTGTATATAAAAACATTTCTGGAGCAATCAATGGAAAATACTTCAAGTGCTGGTTTGGGTTTTATTGTGGCGTGGTCACCTGAGGATGCTCTAGTGCTCCAGGTTAACATTAGTAAAGGATTCTCTCATATGATTACATTTATCTCCCATTTTTATTTTAATACAGATCCAAATGTGGCTTTTAAACTAGGAAGGATACTTTGCAGTTTTATCAGTCTTCCTACAGCTCCTAGTGTGTTAGTGTGCTTCTTTTATTCCATCATGAGTGGAGCTGTGACAAGTCACACCCATCACTGAGATAAATGTGCAATGTAATTTCAACTGCAGATAAACCTACAGTCATTGGCACACCAGATTTCCCAGAAGAATAGTGGATATGAGTAAGAAACTGCTTTCAGAGTTATCTATGTGTGCAAGTTTTTTCTTGGAAAATGCCATGCTTATCAATGTTAAGTAAGTGCAGTGCTGGAAGCAGTCTAATTGCTTTTGATCCATCCTTTCCAAAGTATAAGTTAGTATTAAAACAGAAGAGAGTTACGGGATCATGTGATGTAGGTAAGGAAAAGAAAAGTCAGCATACTAATGGCCAAATCTGATTGTGATTTTGAAAGCTTGGGAGCAGTTGCCATTTCTACGCTATCACTCCAAAAATTCAATTTTCTTTCTCAGCATCTGCTGGAGTTAGTAACCATTTGGATTATTCTTCTAGACTGAATTCTGCAGCAGTAGATTTTCTCTTGTATTCTGTTTCATAAAAATTGACCTGAGTGTCTGTTAGGGAATTCCATAATGAAATAGCTTGCTAAGGAACTTCCATCTTGCCTCACTTAAGTATATAAGACATTTGAGTAGCATGAGTTTTCCTTGACATCTACAGTCATTTTAAGAAACCTAGTTTGATTTGTTTTAGACTTGTTCCCAAGTCTAAAAGTCAGTGCAGAATCCCTGTGCTGGAAAGCATGGTGTAATCTGTCTATCATGAAAGCTTTAGACATACAGTTCAAATTGGTGAAGCCTTTGTTTTAGGTCTTGAAACATGAAGTTTATCATCCTTGCCAGAAACTCTGGAATACTAACACTTCTAGCTATAACTGCTTGTAGAGAAAACCAATTCCTCAACTTGCTAGCTCACCAGTTTTGATGATGTGCTTCACAATTACACTGTGCACGTGCCCCTGGAACGGTTGTGCAGACTTTTAGTTTCATTTACTGTCCCATTGGTTTTGAGTTACAAGCCAGGACAAAATGATGCCTCAGTAGCTTTCCTTTAGGTTTTGATGCATTTTTTTATCACACTACTTTCACAACTGTTTCTTGTGACAATCATTTACCCTCTTTCCAGCTTTGCTCTTTGTGGTGGGGCTTCTGTCATTATCTTTTCTCATTATCTTCTTTTTTTTTGTGTCTTTGATATGGGATGATCTATTTTGCATAGTCCGCTGTAGGTAAGGGTAGATCTCTGATTTGAGTGATGTAATCACTGGGCTACTGGTGGGTCTCTCCAGAACATTAGAGATTTCTTCGTTCCACCCCAGGAAGCATTTAAGCATGAAGCGTTAGCAGAAAGTTACAGTGCTGGTAGGGATCCACCTGGGTAGTCAAGCAGGTAGTGTTTGTTTTAGTGGACTTGGTGTTCTACCACTTACACACTGTAGTGCAGGGACTAGGAGGAGTGGGTGTGATATTGATCTTTCTTTGTGATTTGTAAAAATGTACTTCATGTATTTTTACCCTTCCTAGGTGCATATGTAACAGTTTAAAAGTAGCAAACATGCTTTGAATTTAATAAATATGTCCTAACTGTTCACCATACCACTAAGTGGACTGGTTTCTAATATTGTTGGTAGCATGTATCCGCAGTATGCCTTTGTTCTACTGATTCTATGCTGTTTGTCATTACTTTTTTGTTTGTAGCCCTTAGGTTGATTAAACTGCATCAACTCAACTGAGACTGAGTTGCAGAGATGGTAATCTCATGTGCGACACCGTTGACGTTTCCTGTTCAGTATTGCACAAGTGCTTTGAGCTTGTTTTCAAATTGCAAGTGCAGGAACCTTGTTTCCATGTGACTTAGACCACTCTTCCTGTTGAAAGGGACTGTCTTTCAGTAACTCTCACAGCCACCAGATTGTAACAATTCAAACTCTGCTTGGTATAGTACCATACTCGTGTTTTTTGAGCTATACCATGTGATCACCATGTCAGCTTTCATGATATTTTTTCATAATTTCTTTTTAAGCAGGGTGAATATTGTGCCACTGTTTTACTACTCCTTCTGTTAACTTCCTGCCAAGTGATAATGATTCTACCAAACAAGTCCATTTTCTACGTATTGTTCACAGACATAATGCTATGTTGTCTTATGTCAGTGTGCAAATCACAAAACTTTCTTCATTCTTTAAAAAAAAAAAGGTGTTCTATTATTCTCTCTAGTATCTTAACAAAGAAAAATATATGTAACCATACAGAAATTGCATCTTAAATTTAATGATAGAAGGAACACTAAACATAGGTGAAGTTCTACTTAACCTTGGTAAGATTGTGCACCTTGAGACTGAGTGCAAGGACTACTTCTCCATTCTTGCATCTGAGCAAGAAATTTCTCAGTCAGTGTTTTTTGGGTTTTTTTTTTTTTTTGGTGCTCTTGAATACTGGACTATCCAAATGGGAAAACAGTGTTGTTCACTATCAGCAAAGTACATCACTCATGCAAGCGCAGCAAGTTGGACCAGGGAGTGTATGCATCCATCCCTGTGGGCTAGCTTACTTTCCGTGCATCTGCCAAAGTTCTCTGGGTTTTGAAGTGAAATAACTTCCCTCCAGCTTTCCAGCATATAGCTCAAAAAATGTATAAATTTACATCTCAATTTCAAAATAAGGGTATATAGGAAATAGATATGTAGGAGAGGGAAGACGTTTTGTGCAGGTCTGCTGCCAAGTTTGGAAATCCAGTGCACAGTAGTTTTATATTGTCATCCAGGGCAGGAGTGCTGGTTCTTGTGAAAAGGAAATGGTTGGAGGCCCCCTCACAGGGCACCTAAATGGTTGCAGGTAGGTCTTTGGAGATGACAACAAAACATGTGACGGAGAAAAGACAGACACTATAAAAGGCAGACTCAAGCAGGTAAGAAGTAAGAACAAATACACAGAAACTATTTTTTTTGTATCAGGTGAGCTGAAATACAAAGATGTTAGAAGTACAAAGAGAACAATAAAATAAAGGGTTTTATTATTCCCATCTTGATTTAGATTTAAGTTATTTTTATCAGTAAAGAGGCTGCTAAATCTGAAATTGAAAAGGCAAAAAACCAATAGGTCTGGCAGGTCTGGGGGACTTCTGGTAAATGAGGGAGTGAATAAATGTATCAATAAGTGAAAATACAATGAGTCAATATGTATGTATCATATAAACCTGTGAGGGTTTAATATACATAAACTAAATAGTGAGACTTTGTAGTTAGAATAGCAACCTGAAGAGAAAATGCCCTAACCCCTTAGATATACCGTATGAGATAGGTGGGAGTATTTTTTAAGAGGAAAAATGGGTTTTCCTAAGATCTCATTGCAGATTCGAGAATGTGAAATTTGGGGGAGATAAAAGGCAAGGAAATACCTTTGCCTGTATGCTTGGTGCTACTTCAGAAAGTGGTATAGAAAAAATCAGTTTGACAATCAGTCACTTTTAAAGTAGGTTAGGTTTCACATGTATGCCTTCCCACAAGCCCCTTCTTAGCATGCGTATTCTTGACAACCACAATTTCCTCTTTTTATTTTAATTCTGAATATGTTATATGCTTACAACCATATGCATAACATGAGAAACTTACTGTAAAGGCACTGTACTTTTTTTTTCTCTTCAATGTGTTGTAGTTGAAGTGATTTTAACAGCTACCAGTATTGATACTATATACAGAATAACCTGACAGAAAAGTTACTGCTTAGTGGGTAAAGAGGAGGACTGAGTATAAAATTTGATATTCTTCTGGGAACTTTGGTAAATCTTTTTCCATTTTTTGTTAATGATAGCCCATATACCTGCAGGTTTCATTTTGAGTTTCTGGCTTGAATAAGCTCAAGGCTATTTATAGAAGTCAAAAGACTTTGCTGGTCCAAAATGCAGCAACGTCTTCCTTGAATGGGATAGTTCCAAAATCTGTGTCCTGCTTTGCCTGTTTGTTCCTTCTGTCTCAATCAAATGAAAGAAATAGAAATTACTCTGGAGAGGAGTCAGAGGAGGAGACAGGATGGATGCTCTTTTGAAGTTCTGTATTTTGGGGACTCATTTTACTGCCCTTTGCTTTTCTAGCTCTTGACAAAATCCGTGATGAATTTGCAGGATTCTTATATCAGTTTAAGAGATCATTCAGTGTGTTTTAATTTAAGAATATTTTCAGGGCTTTGCTGATTATTATGTTAATTTTGTCTTCCTAAATGCAATCAGTAAAAATTCAAGAGAAAAATAAGATACCAGTAGGGGCAATGTCTTGGTGACAACGTGGCTTTGTCAGCCTGGTGAAGATGATTGATGTCTGTTCATTGAAAGTGACACTTATTTCCTTCTCAGGCCCTCTCCCTTCCCCTGTGGGCCTAAAGTAAAAAAAAAAAAAAAAAAAACAAACCCTAGTATTAAATATCATTTATTTGAATTGATAAGGGAAATTGATAAGTGACTAAGTCAGCTCCAACTTATAGTGGAAGTTCTTACAGAATTCCTTGCACATAGCTTTTTGTTAAGATTACATTGTTTTCCTTATGAATTAAATGTGTCTGAAGTGTCATAGTATCATATAATTGCAAAGAAGGAAACTCTAAATTTACTAGAACCTAAACATCCTGTGATTTGGTGAAAGTATTGTGTAATTTAATATTCGCTTCTCTGCCTCCCTATTCCCCTCTTTTCTTTTGTTCACTGCTGAAGAAGTTTCTTTCTGTTGTGTTTGTGCTTGTTTTTTTTAACTTTTTAGACAAGTTTTACTCTTCTTCTTCATGAGGTCTCCTCACTGCAAACCAATAGTATCTTTTTTCTTTTTTTTTCCACTTTTATATTTCAATTCGGGAAAAATGCATCAAAGCAGAATTTCAATTTGTTAAAGGAAACAGCGTGAAGACTTTTTTCCTGCAAGCAGATCTAGCCAGTGCTTAAAAACCCCACAGAAATGTACAAACGGTTAGAGCTGATAGGATTCTCCCAGCAGATACTTTGTTCTCTTTAATGAGAAAACAGGAAAATGTAAAATTATTCAGTATTATTTAAGGCCTGATGAGGTACTTGTCAGTATGAACTGAAGCTCCCATTTGGTGTCACTGAACAGATCCGACTTCTCTCTGCCTGATCAAGTAAGTGTCATTTTATGTATCCTTCCCATGAAAATTGATTCTCCAAGTGCCAGGTGTGTAGGAAGCTACACAGCTGTTGATTCAATTAAATTAATTAAGATTCAGTAGTACCCAGCCACTGTACTGCTGAATCTACAGAAATGGATTTTTGCATAGAAATTTCTGTAGGTTAATTATGAATCAGAGAGAGTGAGCCATCCAGTGTGGGGTTGTCAGCTGGATATGAAGCAGATAACATGACTTCAGCTCTCCATTCACTCTGTCAAGTGTGACATTTTCCATTACATGGGCATAACTGTGCTGTCTCTACCACTGGGTTAGGGTTACTCTCAGCCTTGCCGACCACATCCTATTATAATGTCTTTAACTTCATCCAGTTCCTAAATCTTTGCGTCTTTGATTTCTGGGATTTGAGCAAACTGCTGAAAGTTCAATGTCCACTTCTGGGTTGTCTGTGACTTGTTACACCAGCTACAAAAAAATGTAAGCATCTAGGGTGTGCCTGAGCTTGACTGTTGAAAGCTATATCTACTTCTCACGAGTTCTGGTGTCAGAGTTAACACAGATGGTAAGTGGACAAATGGAAATCAGGCCAGTCTTGCTTATGTTGATGTCACAAAGACCAAGTCCAAAGGAGGCAGAGCAGCTCAGATTGTTCAAGTATTAACTGTCATATTAAAGTCATGCTACTACATACTTCTCAAACTACAGATACTGACTTTAGTGGTTCAGTGACCTTTATTATTTAACTGTGGAATAGTTACATGACTTCAGATGCTCTGTTAAAGGAAGAGGAATAAGACTGAAGAAAAGGATACCTGCTGGTCTCCCTTTCTTACAAGGCTTTATAATCATTAGAGTTGTTCCTGTCCTGTGCACTAGCACACTATATTTGATATAGATATTCAAAAGCAAATGGGGAGAAATGTTGAGACAAAAAGTTGTGTTTTTTACCTAACCATAACGAGGTCCTGCACTAGATAATACCTTATAAACCTGTATTAGTAATCTAAGCCAAAGAGAGAAGCCTTTCAAGATGAAGCATTCAGGAGTTTTTCAATCTTAAACTTTGTTTCCCTCTCAATCTCTTATAAGCTACATTTCTTTGATGTTTAAGATACAACCATGGTGTATTAGCTAGTGACTTCCTAAGAAATGTAAATAATACAAGGAGGTTGTTGGAACTCCTAATGAGTTTAGAGCTCAAATGTATGTTGAGGCATATAGAGGATTGAGATTCTTCTGATCTGTTAATAATTATTTCTAAACTATGAATGGAGGTTTTTGCAAGTCATGAACAGTTATTTTAAAGTTAATTGGGAATGCAACATAAACAAACATTGCATATCTGCTGGGTTTGGCCACTGCTGGCTTTGAAGTGCACTTGTGATGATTCCTTGATTGTGAATCTTCTTCTTTCAGATGGAGCAAAGCTGTGATGATATAGAGGAAATGTTCAGCACTTTACTCGGGGAGATGGACATGTTGACTCAGGTAAATCATGGAGATTTTTCATCAAGATGCAAAAAATAGCTATTCTGTGTTAGAGAAAAGAGGTGACTTTTCTACGTTTTTTCAAGGACCTTCGCTCTGAATAGATATAGATACACTGTAGACACTTCAACGGAAAAAAAAAAAAACAAACAAATAAATAAGCAATTTAAATTTTCATGGACTTGATCTGAAGAAATTGAAAGATCCTGTCAGAACGGGAAGAGTTTGAGTGAAAATTTTCAGGACTGAGTGCTTTGCACACAAGGGTAAAAGGGATGTAGCCTAAATGTCAAATGTAAACTATGAAAATGAAAGGAACATTTTGAAGATATGCGTAAGAGTAAGTCTTTAGATACGGCAAAATGCTGAGTGGCTAAGCTAGGGTAGCATTCAAGAATACAGAGACATTATTGCCACTGCTGCATGCACTCTTTAGAGGAAACTATAAAACAGCACTAGCCTACTGCAAAACCTATAGTCATGGAATACATGGAAAACGTGATGAAAGAAGAACTTTTATTTCATAAAAAAAAATAATTCATGAATTTATAAATCACATAAAGATGTGGGGAGGGTAAAGCAAACCAGAAACGTTTCCATCCAAAGTTAAAAAGGAAAATGTCACTTAGAAAATTCCATGTGGCCTTGCTGAGGTTAATGTCATCAAGTTAAAAAGATCTGAGGAAGAAATTCTTTACTGTAAAGGTGGTGAGGCACTGGAATGGGTTGCCTAGGGAAGTTGTGAATTCTCCATCGCTGGTGATGTTCAAGGCCGGGTTGGACATAGCCTTGGGTGGTATGGTTTAGTGGGAGGTGTCTCTGGCCCTGGCAGAGGGGTTGGAACTAGATGATCTTAAGGTCCTTTCCAAAACCTAACTATTCTAAGATTCTATGATTCTATGAGCTTCCAAGTGATGCAGATGACATGCAGGTAGACCCGTCTCTTGGTTTAAAGTTGTAGTTTCATTGTCCG
>JASSUY010049309.1:0-31361 GCA_032466535.1 Forpus xanthops
TCGTGAAGGGCAGCTAAACCCTGACAAGAATCAACACCCACTATCTCTACTGGCATAAAGCAATTAGATCTTAGAGGCAAGAACCTTTATTTCTAGCTAAAACTGCAGTTGCTCATCATAATACCATACCAATAAGGAATAGAAGGGGTGCTGACAATAACTGGTGAACTGTGCCATTAATTTTGTTCCAGTTGTAGATGGAAGGTTACTAGTACCTCAAGAAGACTTTAAAGTGGCATTTGCACTGTTATGTGCTGAAAGATTATGTTGCAGAGGAGTTTGCTTTTCTGGGTGTGGGAGGGATGGAGCCATGGGGCGTGTGGAGCATTCTTCCCCCCTCTGCTTTTCCTTCTCTTTTGGCCAATGTTTATAAGAAAAAATGTACTGAGCATTCATCTCATTTTCTGCTTACTTTCTTGAATTAATACTGGCTCAGTTATTTAGCAGAGACCCAGAAGTTTTATTAGGGATCTCTTACTATGTTCTATCACATTAGAAGGTCTTTAAAGATCCTGCAGTGAGCATGGCTCCTATGGTTTTGCTGTTAGTGCCTGCAGGAGCAATTTCAATATGTTTCTCTCTGAAAGCTTTTTGGGGGAACTTACAGTTCTTTTAGAGACTGCAACTGGCGTAAAAGCAGTCGGCTGAGCTGGAGGAACCTGCTGTAGCTCTTGAGTCATCACTGGAGGCTGCTTACAGCTTACAGCCTTTTTCTTTCTTGTGCTTTGTACACCTGAAGGCCCAAGCCTGGACTGCTGTGGTTTTGGTTATTATAAAGCATAAAGTTTTGAAGTTAGGTCTCAAGTGCTGCATTCCTTCATGATCAAACAGAATGGTTGTCAACAGAACCACTCTTCCACACCCAGCCTATACAAATGAATACAATCAAGGGCACATACAGCATCGTTGGTATCCTTCTCTGCTCTGCACCGTTAGTACCTCAGCTAGAATATTTTACTAAGTTATGCATATTTGGCTTCAAGTAGATTAAACTAAGAGGAAATATTCAAAAAACGTCACGCTGGAACGCGTACATTGTAAAAACATTCTTGCCAAGAAGAGAATCATGTTTTCTACATGTGCACTGTGCTGCTTGGTCTGTCTGTAGTAAGCTGTGTATATAGAGCTGTCTCTAAAGCCAAAGTCTGCAAAAAACAGGACAGAAGTATTTCCTTGATCCTACTATCCAGTTCAAAAAGAAGTGGTTAGAACATTACAAGATTTGTACTAGGTGCATGTTTGTGTGTGTAAAGCGAGTGCGGGGACTTAAGCAGCGTTAATACAAGCAAGATGGTGTTACGGAAGCATCTAAGCAAGTTGTATCAGCCATCTGAGAACCGAAAAGCTACCTCCACTTCCAGCACATTTCTTAACAGAAGTCATATTGAGAACTCAGATGTAATAATGACCACTTTGTGCAAATGAAGCATTGTAAGAGCAATTAAAAAGACATCAGATGTCAGTGATAAGTAATAAGTTGCAGCTCATCACCCGTCCCCTTGGAATGAGGCTTCCCTGTGTTGCTTCAAGCACTTCAATCACACTTCCATGTGATTTCCTTATAAGTTTGAGATGTCTTGACCAAATCTCCCTTTTTTGAGGCAAGAGCTCTGCATTTCTGCAGGAGTTTGCCTTTGAAGCTATGCTGTTGCACTGCCGTTGAAGTTGTTAATCCTGATGTTTATACCTTCTTAAACACACTTCATTAGTAGAAAATAGGAAGTTTAGCTATTACCTATGAAAGACATTATGACTGCGCTGAATCTGCTAAAGGCTTACAGCAGTATATTTACTTGTCTAATATGTTGTGGGAAGATGGAGGACACCCTGACTGCTCCAGGATTGAGTTGTGTAAAGCTTTAGAGGATTCCTTGTTTTTTTTCCCTGCTTTTGCTTGTTTAATATGTTGACAGCTTGACATAGAATACAGATCTTACCTTCTGGGTTTTTTCCTTTATCATTTCCTTTGTTGGGCATTGCCTCTTCTGGTGGCATTTTGGCTATACTCTGCAGGAACATTTTTTTCTAGTTCTTGGGCCATAATAATAACATTGTTGTCAGGCTGCAAACTGAAGTCAGTAATGTTCAGAGTAAAGGAGGGGTTGCAATAACAAAGGGTTACCTTGTAAAATAAAAGAGTATACAGAATTCTGCTCCACCAGATTGAAACAAGCCAGAGGGATCTGTAAGTCCTTGCCATCCCTGCCCCTCTAAGTCACTTTAATGCAAGTTGGTTCATTGTTTAAATACTTTTTCCCACTGCCCCATTGCACAATCCTTCCTACTTATATATCCATGTACCTCCCACAGCAAAGGTGAAAGGGGGCAGATCTCAAACTCCCTTATTCACGCCTATGTTCTTTAGCTGTTGAAGCTTAAAGATACTAAGACGCAGCTAACAAACATCCAAGTGCAGGGACATGCTTACACTTTTGAGTAAGGTTAAACTTGTTGGGGGAGCAGAACATGGCTTAGGGTTGCCAGCCTTAAACTTGTGTAGCAGTTATGGAGTACTTGCTGCTCGTGAGCTCTGCAGCTAAAACCCAGAGATCTTGGAGGTGGAATCCTTGCAGAAAAGTCTATGTATTAACACATCCGTTAAAGTCATGCTGCTGTCTAGGATAGTGCTCTGCATCCATGATTCAATGTAGAAAATACAGGGTGACAGAGAAGGGAAAACAGAAAGGGCTCAGGAGCTTCACTGATAAATGATCTTGCCTCACTTTTCCCTATTTCTCCACAAGTTCTTCTTTGCAGAACACAACCTGTACAATCCAGCCAGCAGCATGAAGAGACTGACAGTGTGGGGAGGATCCATAGCTTTCCATGCACATCAAAGTGGCACTCAGGTGTTCTGGAATCAGTCCTATGGTGGCAGCACTGCCCATGAGAGCTGCACTTGGAACGTGCTGCCTCACATTCTGGCCAAACTACTCTTTATGCCATGATTTAGCATCTTACATATAATAGAAATTAGATCCCTAATTCGTGACTAAGTTTCGTAAGACATTGAAGTTGATAGCTATTTTTTGTCATGTGAAAGAAGTTAAATCATATAATTTAGTCGTAAATTTGGGATCTAATTTCTGCCATGTAGAACAGAATGGACAGAATCTGTGGTAGCAATTTCCCAGTTGTCTGGAACTTGTCATTTGAGACCCTGTGGCAGAGCCTCATGACAGTTGTACAGGCAGGTGTGGCCCATAGGGACAGGAAACTACAGTCAAACCTTGCATCCATTGCAGAAATCTGCTTTGTTCCTGGTTTGTGGTTCTCAGAACCAACGGGTCCTCTAAGGTATGACTAAAGCAAGAGTACATGGTGAAATCCATGTATTTAGTCGTAAATTGGGGATCTATCTTCTGATATGTAAAAGACAATCATTTAATTTAGATATAATTTGGGGATCTAATTTTTGTCATGTAGAAGACATGTAATTTACTCTTGAATTTGGAATCTGATTTCTGTTACGTAAAAGACATTAAATCATGTAATTTAGTCATACGTTAGGGATCTAATTTCTGTTACCTGAAAGACATTAGATCGTGTAATATCAGTTTGAACAGAATCTGTGGCAGTAATTTCCCACTGTGTGTAACTCTGTGACTCTGCTCATCTGACGCTTTGCAGCAGAGCCCCATGGCAGGTACACCTCTACAGGCAGGTGTCACCCATAACAACTGGAAAAATCGGCCAAACCCTGCATCCATGGCAGGGAGGTGCCATGTTCCTGCTTCCTGCTGCCTTTCTTACCTAGCAGAGTGGTGCCGTGTGCGGGGCAATGTCACCCTTCACTAGCTCAGCCTTCATCTGGTGCTCAGTTGAGGGATCGTAGCAGAATGAGCTGTGGTGGTCCCTGGTTGTCACTGGATGAAGCTGAAAGGCAGCATAGAACCATCGAATGTGTGGGTTGGAGGGACCCTTAAAGGGGAAGTACTTGCCACAGCCCTGCACTGGCAGGGGCACCTTCCACTATCCCAGGTTGCTGTGAGCAGCCTTGGGGTGTGAAACCAGCAGAACCAAATCCTCAGCATGAGGAAATTACTCCAGAGCACTTGAGTCCAGTTTCATGTGTGTTGAAATCTTCTGATGCTCCCCACACTGCCAATCTCTTCATGATGGTATGTGGGAAACTGAGGGTGTGAAAGATGCACCTGCAGTCTTACCTGAATAGTGAATTGATTTTGTAAATGTAGTGTTTTTTTACTAGTTCAAGTCCCTGAGAAAACAATCATTTTCTGATTTACTAATGGTTTATTTCAGAATACTTTGGATTTTATGCCCTCTTTAATTGTGGCTTTGTGCAGGCTACATGGACTCTCTTGCAGCTCTCCAGGAGTATGTGCATGTTACTAATTACTGTGCCTCAGTTGAGACCTAAGAAATTTGTGAACTGCTGGAACACATTTGCAAGCTATTATGTGTTCATGCCCTCCATGATCTAAGCTAACCCAAAGCAGATCTGACTAAAATGAATTTCAGCATAATTATTTACATTAATAAAACCTCTTGACATGCAGAACTTGAGGTGATGATTGAGGAGTTACATCCCTCAGTTTTGTTCCTGATCTGTCTGTGAGAGACTGCCACCCTTACAGAGGATAGGATTTAGGCTTTTAGGAGCTCTCATCCTGTCCAGTCCCAGATCGTTCACAGAGATGACTTAGAGACCCTTAAAGCATCTCGCTGTTTCCTGATTGTGTCCTACGCTGTTGCAGTCTCCTGACAGTAGATGTCAGCTCAGAGCTGTTGAAAGTTTATTCTCTTTGTTTCAAGGTAATTAAAGTTATTGTGGTTCTGTGGCATTGGCCTTGACTTTTAATATCAGATTGCTTGTTCAGAACAGGAGAAAACATCCCATCACTAGTCAGACATTCAACGTGTCTCACACTCAACGTGTGAGCAGTGTGACATTTGCATATTCTTATGACATTTGTAAAGAGAGAGAGAATTCACACTGAATACATGTGTGACTAAAAAAAAAAGAAATGGCAGTTACAGAATAACAGTTATTCTGTTAGCTATTAAGCTTTAAGGAAAGATTTTGCAGAATCAGACTCTAGTTCCAAGTCGGCGTACTTCTAGATTAAGCTAATAAGCCAGGGCAAAGGAACCACAGTGGTGCAGGGGGTGGTAGTAATTTGTGGCATCCTCTACACTGCCAGAAACAGAATTACTGGAGCATTTGAGGAAGCGTCTGCCCCAGTGAACTGTGAGACAATGTGAGGAGGGGATGTGCTTGCCTGTACCGCTCTGTTGGGATTTTTGTTTCTTCTTGTCTTAGAATTATCGGGCTATTTGTAGCTTGTCTGTGTTGCTGGAACATTATCTGAGAGGAATGTGCGGGACTGTATATTCTATGGTTCCATGATTTTCAGAGGTTAGGTGTCTTTCAAACTGGCATCTTGTGGGTGGCAAACCTGCTCTCACTTGGTCCTGTAAAAAAGGCAAACCGATACATCAGTTCCAAGGGAACATCATTCCTTGTTTTTTGCAGACTGTGGCCTAGCTCCATGTGCAGTTGTGAATGCGAATAGATTAAATTCAGAAAAATTAAGTTGCAGGATTCCAGTGTCTTTAGGAGATCAGCTGCCTATATTTTTTAAAACAGGAGTCTATTCACATTGCTGTTTCCCAAGTGTCATTACTGGGTTTTTTGGGGGAGAGAGTGGATTCCCCACTGCTGTCATTTCTGAACAAATTGTATTTCTTTAATGTCAGAGGGCCAGGCACAGTAGAACTGGCTGTAAATGTCTGCCAATGTAAGAGGGTAATTGTGTTGAACTGAGTGAAGGTTGATGGTGGTGTCAGTAATCCATTTGGATACCAGTGTGGTCAGGGCCATCAGTTAGACTGAGCTGAGAACCCTGCACTTGCAGACCCAGAGGTATTTTTATATGAGGCATTTCCAGGAGTCTACTTGTTCAGGGAGTTGATACGGGCAATCAGAGAGAGCCTGGGTCTGGATCAAGGCAGGTGAGGAAGAGGCAACCTGCATATCTAAATTCAGGTGACATAGGATGTGTGTTTCTGAGGCAGGCTACAATGGTTTGAACAATTTTAATCAATTTGCACTCAGATTTTACTCTACAGCTATCTGCTTATTTGTCACAGGCTTTATGATTATAGGTTTAGTGAGATTTCCTAAGTGGCAACTGGCTGTATGTTTTACACTCTTAATATGGCTTTGGTCTTTAGGCAATTATGACATTTTGCAACTTTTTTAAAGCTTAGTAATCTGTTCCTTGGCTCTTCTGCATATGCAGAGCTCATGTAGCAGTGTACTGTAAAAGCAAACTGAATAATTAACTACTGAATTAAAGGCAAACCATTTTAAACCTTCTAGCTGCTTGCTGGTATGCAGAGAAAATAACCCACGTGCAGTGTGAAGTGATCCATATGTTTATGTATGTTCAAAACACCTCAAACAGTTATAGTGAAATTATGTGAGTCACAAGGAAGATAACTGAAGCTCAGACTCACTGGTAATGGCGATCTGAAGAACTCTTCCAATTCTTAGGCATTCCCACACTTTAGCAGCTCCTGTAACTGCTTGTATGAAGTGGCTTGAAGCTGAACATATGGATGCTGATGCTTCAGAGCAGTGGCTCTATGAAGAGAAGCTGCTATGCAGCTGCAGTAGGCAAGTTCTTGGCTCCAAACTGGTGAGTGATTTCATGAGCATGAGGTCCTGCTCCTAAGCCTTTGTCCTTCTGCAGGGAACCTGCTCTGCTGTTTCCGCCTGTGCATTCATGCATCGACTTCTATGGAAAACTTGTCCAAGGCCTGCTTGACTTTCTTCCATCGCTAACCCATCCTCCCTCTGTGCATGTCAGCAGCAGCTCTTGCTCTTAGTGTCTACAGGCATATTATGTTAAAAATAGTTCAGTCATGTTAGAAATTGGACTGGGAGAGCCTCTATTGCCAGTGCTGGTTCTAACTTAGTTTTAGGCCAGAGAAGTCCTGGAGAGTGCAACAGTTGCTAAAATACCATAATGGAAAAAAAAGAAGTAATATTTGAGGCCAGTGGGAATATTCCACCTCTCTGTGCCAAGGAGCCTGTGAAGGGAGTGCTGTATCTGCAAATGGAGAGGCTTAGTAAGTGGCCACTGCAGTCCTCGGGTGTCTGCCCTGTGCAGGAATTTGATGGACTGTTACTGCTCTTGCTCTAATAAATAATGCTGGCCAGAACTATTTACTAGGGAGGACAAATGATAATGCAGCACTGCACTGGGATGCAGATGCTTGCTGTTGGAAGAGTATTTTTTCCTCCTTCATCTCTAGTTCAGCTGTGTTGTGCAAATAAACGAGGAAGGACTTACAGCTTTATACAGCTCTGCTCCTGCAACAATGACAGTCTTCACTAGTCACAAATGTTGATCACTGTATCAGGATGGCTGTATGTGACTTCTCTGTGGGGTGAGGTGTTGTGTTAACTACAGGCCACAATGAGGGAATGAGGAACCTCACACGGGAGGAGGTGTGAAGTCTTTGCCAAGTCCCACTCTTGCAGCTTGGACTGTTGTCGGCCGCCACCTGAAGCTGGGCAATTGGTGAAGGGGCAGCTCTGGAGGTGGCAAAGGAGAACAGACTACTCGGTTTGAGATTGCAGCCTGTGTGCTGGTAACTCTGACCCAACTCTGGGACAGGCAGGGGTGCTGCTGGGGGTGAGAGACAGGGGGGGAAATTATGGGCAGTGGTACTCATGGACAGTGAATACTGAGTAGAGAGAAGAGAAGAGGGGTTTGGTACAGCCGTTTTTTTAGATGATGGAAAAGAAGCTGCAGTTAAGTTGTAGCTGGGAAAACTGTCTATTTCTTTGAGATGGTTGGCTGGCTGGAGTCTGTTTTAGCTTAAGGGACATGCAGTTTGTGCAAGACTGCAACAGCAAAGCGTATTTATTTTGGTTTATTATCATCTAGTTTTCTGAATTCCTAAACCCCTCCCTCAACCTATGTGGAATTCCTATTTCCTTTTTACAAGACACTGCATTTTGTGTTATGCTTTTGGCTGTATTGCATGTGCAAGGGTTACAGAAAAGTCACTATGTGTGCGTTACTGCTGTACCTTCATATTTATCTGCATGCCAAGATTAATCCAAGATGCAGTAATGTTTTGCCTTAGAGCAATTGTACCAATGAACCTTAACCTTGATCTTAAGAGACTTCCTCTCTGTTCCTGTGACAGTTTGTTTATTCTTCACTTCAGGGCCTCTTTTGAGCTAGAAGAGCCATTAAAAGCAAATTGTTCTGGACAGCTTTGCTGCCTCTGAGTAACAAGAACTGCAACTTATTTTCATGTTTCCTATACCTTTTCCAGGCAATTTCTGCAAACATAAATCCACTGTTGCATCCATCCAGCTCTGGAATATTCTAAATGCAGGAAATGATGCAACTCATTAACTGTGTGACCTTTCAGCACTCTCTCAGTAAAACTTGCTGCCTGCAGGAGATAGATTCCACTGTACCTTGTGTACTTCTCACTGTGAATACAAGGTGTACAACGTCCGTGCTGGAGGAAGGTATTTCATCCAGGTACTTTGTGTATTTTCAGTTATTTGTGCCGGTTCTTGTGGTATGTGAGTGGCAGATATAATTACTGCCATATTAGCATCACAGAATCAACTCTTGGAATCAACTAGGTTGGAAAAGACCGTTATCACCAAGCCAACCGTTACCCCAGGACTGTCAAGTCCACCACTAAACCATGTCACTAAGGACAAACTGATCTCCCCTCATGACTGCCCCTCATGATCTCCAGTCACAGCCACCCCTCATTTGCCCCTTCATAGTGGCCCACAGTGTATAGCTGCCGGCCCTGCATCTCATGGCCACCCCTCACAGCCCATGGCCACCCCTCACTGCCCCATGGCTTCCCCTGAGCTCACCTTACGATCTCCCCTCACAACTGCCCCACCATTCCCCTTGTGCTGTTCCCTCACCCCTCATGACTGCCCCTCCTCTCCCCTCATGATCTCCCCTCACCAGTCATGGTTGCCCCTTCTGTCACTTCATGATCTCCCTTCACCTCTCATGGCTGCTCCTTCTGTCCCTTCGCAGCTTCCCCTCATGCCTGTCCTTCCTGTCGCCTCACAACTTCCCCTCATGGCCACCCCTGCCCTCCCCTCATGACAAGCATGAATTCCTGCGTCCTGTATGGAATAACTTTGTGGAAATACATTCTAAAAGAATGTTCTGTCTTGAGGGTTTGGTCCTAAAGCAAATTGAAACCTCTGTAATTCAGTGGAAGGCATAAGTGCTCTGTATTTATTCATGTATTTGGTTAATCTAATTAATCAACTTAAAAATTACTAAAAAAGTCTACTAAAGAATAAGTAATACCAAAAAGTGACTGATAACATATCCCTATATTGAGCAGGAAATCTTTTACTTCATTATAAACAAACACGTGTGAAAGGGTTAAGCACAGTATTGAAAAAGGACTGTTTGCGTGCAGTATGGTGGAGATATCAAGGGCAAAAAAAGGAGCCCACTTCAGCTGCTGTTAAAGATAATAAGAGCTGAATCAAACCTAGGATCTGTTACAGCTCTTAGGAGGTACCAAATAGCTCTTGACTTCACTCATCAAGAATTAAAACTGAGTAATCATGAACTGTATCTTTCTATTCACAAAAAAGGAAACAACTCCTGGGTAGATTTAACATGGTAAAACTTGCTTTATTAAACCAGATATCTTACATTAGTTTAGGTCCTGATATAGGAGTATATAATATAGTATAGATAGTATTCTGTTATAGGAGAACTACTGAAACAAAGGTCAATTTAGAAATATACAACTATGTATTTTAGACTTATATCTTAAAAATAAGTTAATCAGAGATAAATGTATCAATCTTGATCAAGCTAAAATCTCAGGCTGACAGTGCAGGTAGGTTTATAGTAGAGTAATAAATCGTGTACTACTATTTTTTAAAAAAACATTTTGTTGAATTACAGTTGCAGCAGGATTTTCAAAATGCTGGAAAGGAGATAGAATCATTTTTTAATGCTTGGCATTTTTCTTTGTTGCTGCCACAGAACAGAGGCAGCAGTTAAAGCTGTACTGTGGCAAGTACTCTTCCATTCTGTAAGCCTAACATAACTGAGACATTGCACTGCTTAGAATGAAGAACAAACGTTATACATGTAGAGATCCATATGTATAATATTTATGCAATTACTGATTTTTTAATAAAAGGATTTATATTGGTAACAGTAATTGTGACTTCTATTTTGCCCCCTCTATTTATATTTATTAGAAATTGTGATCTAGGAAAACATGAACAAGTAAAAATCTGATCTAGCATTTCATATGTCATCTTAGTAATTTTTAAGTGTCATCGTAAACTCTGCAGTAATAATTGTGAACAAATGTATAGGCAGTTGAATAGATAGAGGAGCTGAAGTGGAGTCTTACAGGACACTTGAGCTATTTTGTGAACACGCTGTACTACATGCATTAATGATAGATTCTGAAAAGTGTTGCGTGTTGATGCATGCGATGAACAGAGCTGGCAATAAGCTTCATTACAGCTGCAGCAGTGTGTAAATATGAGGGTTATGACAGCTTAGAGAAGCTGGAACTGAGGAAATCTTGCAGAATAAACGCCTGCTCATGGCTGTGCTACCACGAAAAATGAAACACTGAGACAAATCTCAGACTGGTGTTTCTGTGCAAAATTGGCTTCTTTCTGGCATTATTGCCCTCTAGTGAGGGTGTGAGCACCTCAGCAGATTTTACCACATGAAGAAATCTTACCTTGTCTGTAAGATTTTACACAGAATATGGAAGTTTTTTTCAGGTGGTGCTCAGTCAGCTGCAGAATTATGCAGGAACATAAATAATTCTAATAGTTCATGAAATATGAATAAAGACCTATTTAATACTTTCTCTTTTTTGTGGCTCATGGGAAACCTAAATTGAATGATGTTGCTGAAGCTCTTTTGAAGAGATATTCTGTAAAATTTTGAACATGCAGCATACTTTTCCATTACTTTGAAATAGTTTTCAATTCTTTCATTGTTCCCTTCTGATTAAAAATGTTATCAAGTGCCAGTCCTCAAGTTGGGCAAAGTTTCCAACAAGAGCTGTTGGACTGGTCCTAAAATGCTTAACCTTGGTGTTAGAAACATTTCACTTTCTGCATTTCTGCTTCTTCTTGTTACAGCGTAACTGTAATAACTGTTGAACAAAATGCTTTACCCCTAAGTAAAATGATATTGTTACTTGTCTGACATCTCTGAACACAGGAAGGCCAGTGCTGCTGATTCCAAGGCATTTTCAGTTTCCATTGTATCCACTCATGCAAGGGGCTTTCCCTGCGTCACATCCTTGTGTACTGTGAATTAGCAGGAGCAGAAAGGACAGAGTTATCTGTCACATATGTTGATAAGACTCCTGCTGCCACAACATCTTTTCTTGCCCAAATTACAGCAGGCTGCAACAAGATTAGTTTGGTCAAAAAGAGTGTTAAAAACACATGAAAGCATTCAAACTGAGGTGAAAACTACAATTAAGGTAGAGCAAATACATCCCCTTCTATGTGCCCCTGCTTTACACTGTTAAGAGTTTCAGCTGATAATGAAGCACCAGCATGAAGATGAAAATGGAAACCTTGAAAGTGCTTCACAGTAAATGAGGTGTTCAGCATCTTCTTATTTACTGCTGAAATATGATTAATGATATATAATGCTATTTACTGTGAAAGCTTGATGCACTTAAATGTAATACCTCCTCAATATATATGTACTGCCCAACGTAGATGCTTCTTAGCTTTTTCATTCTTGTTTTTTGGCAGCCAATTTCATACATTCTAAACATAAATTCCCATATTTTCTCATTACTGCTGCATGTCTGAATTCAAGTACCTCTCATAATTCAGGGTGTGGTTTTACTTGCCTTATCATTGCCGTTTCCAATAGTTATGTGGTGGTGATTTGGAACCTGAATAATAGAGACATCCCAGCTCTAAAGTAACAGTAAAATCATAAGAAAACCAGAGTATAATACTTCAAAATTAGACTGCTTGTACCCCCTTTGCCCCTCCCTGTCCCCAGGGCTGAAATTGGCTGAGCCATAGCTAATTCTACTTGAGAAGTTTGTTTACAGTCTTATGCAAGGGGCTTTATTCTGCATATGTTACAAATAATAGCTTTGGACTAATAGGAAGATCCTAGAACATTACTCTGACATCTGTAAGTCATTCTTGGAAGCTACATTCTTGGTTGAAGGATCTCTCCAACTCTCCCCTCCTCCCCTTCTCTAAGATCTCTGCTGGAAAAAAAGCCAGCCCCTGTATGTTTGCAGAAACTGATTCTGGTATCTCTTGTAGTAGCTATGTGGATAATCCTTATGATAGAAGTCTGATCTCTCTCCTGTGTGTCAGCAATGGCTTAACTACATGACAATTAGTGTGATAAAAGAAAAAAAAACCTTACTTCTTGGAGAGCGGATTGTCTGGTGAACATATGTTTAAATGCTAAAGTTCATAGGCTCTTTAATTTGAAGTGGTCTGATTCAGCCCTTCTTCCTTGAGTCAAATAATGTGTAAATTTTCCCAATAAGCAGAGCTACCAGGACTGGGACCTCAGCTGAGTGATGCAGGATTCTACAAGGAACAAAATGCAGTATTCTGTGAAATAGTGTGTACTTTTTTCTCTGCTTATTTTGGCCTCTCATTTTTGTTAGAGTCTTGGTCTTTGGCTAGTATTTGTTTGTTAGTACCACTAGGAGATCTGAACTCATGTAAACTGAAATAGTGAGGGGTTCCAACTTGCATCTCTCCAGGCACATGAGCTCATTACAGCTTTAGTCAACACAGCTTAGACACTCAAGCAGTTTAATTAACTCTGGAGGCAGCAACTTCCAAATTTACTTGTGAACACGTCAGTAACTGGTTAAACTGGAGCTTAACAAGGTGGATATTATGGGTGATGTTCCCTAAAAACTTCACTGGCAGAGATGGGTGGAGATGATGCCCTACATCAGAATACCAGAATAATCCATGCCCTCTTCCGGAATGCAGAACAAACATAAGTTAATACTAAAAGTAGTAAAATAAAATCACTTTGTAAAAGTTGTCTTCTTTTGGGAGTTTTTTGACATGTAGTTTGCAGAAAATGGAGAGAGCAATGTCATTAGATATAATGAAAATGTTTTATGAATGTCCTTGAATTAGCTGACAGTTTTTGTAAGCTCTTTCATCAGATCCATGAATCAGATTAAATTGATTTTTGCCCTTTTTTATTATTATTGAAAGAAAAAATATTTAATCTGTCTAGTTTTAGTGTATGCAGAAAACACACATGGTGTTTAAGCAGGACAGACTTGCAAACCGTTTGTGCAATTGGTAGGTTTTTATTTTCATGCATGCAAAGTTCAAATTAGGTTGAAGGTGATGGAGCATTTTCACAGCACGCAGTTGGTAAAAATACATTAGAAAATGTATTAAATACATTAAAAAATTGCAATTTTGAAAGTTTTCAAAATAATGCTTATTCTTTGGAACATGTTTCAAGGACTATAAGAAAGCAGGAAAAGAGGTGACCTAAGAAAAGATTGCTCACATTTACATAGCTAAATGAACAGTGGGCTTGTATAAAGCTTTCTTTTCTAGTGTGTGATAAGCCCCATGTGCAGTATCTGTATCTGTTGGCAGATGGAAGATGGGAGCAGAGGGAGGTGTTTCTCATTTAAATTGATCTGCTTTCCTTTTTTTTAATAACAACCAAGAAATAAAGTATACCTTTAAGTGTGCTTGGCTAGGTGTTCTTTGTTGCTTAAAATTGCCCTGAGCATATTAATAGTATAGCATAGCATTCAAATAATATCACTTGTGGATGTGGGAGTGGCGACCTTGTAGTTGGGTTTGGGAATATATATCCCATGGGAAATGTCTTATGAAATAACTGTTACTTTGTGCAGTGTGGTCCATTCCAGATGCTAACCATTTACTCTTCAGATATTTTTCATGAGCCTTGCAGATAAGATATCTTTGTGGAGATTGATTTAACTGCTTTCAGAATGAGCTGTCAGCAGAAATGGGGCAATCACCCCACCTTTCCTTCAGTTTGGTGATAGAATATTAACAAGGGGAGTGTTGGTCTCTGGAGCTTCCCCCACACCCTTTAACACATCAGATTCATATTAGCAGTATTTATTATCTAAAAAGGGTGACGCAGTATCAGCTCTTTCCAGTTTTGGCTTATAGCACCCTGGAGGAAAATGTATATCTAAGTAACAACTTACATTCTCATTTCTGTGTTTCATTGTGGTAGAGCTGGTCACACTGCCATAGTAACGGTTGCTTTGCAGATTCACTTTTTGACAGCATTTGATTCTTTGCCATAGTGGAGGTTGTTAAAAGACTTGCTCATGGTAAGAACTGGCAAACCTGCAATTTGGAATAATTAAGTGCTATTATTTTGTTGAAGTAATTTAAGCAGGCAACGTTTGTCTTTATTTAAAAGAAGCCAAATATTTACAAAAAAACAGTAAAAATGAGCCATCCAGTGCATTGTTTTGCTTCAGGATTTGCTTCATACATTATGTGTGTGCATATTATGTTCAACAGCATGTGCGGTGTGTAAAGACAATTTTACAACTTCTACAGCTGCTCACCACATGTGTGGCTGCATGGGGAAAACAAGTATGAGCCAAGAATTGTCCCCAGCTTATGCCCCTATGACAGATGTATATGGTTACACTAAAAAATGTACATATAAGTGGTGTTAATAAAATGCTAAAAGTTACCAAGGACTAAGTTTTGAGTAGCACAACAAACCTGTATTTCAAATACTCCATGTAGAACAAGAAAATTCAACTAAACTGCTGAATATGTTGGTTTGGAATTTTCTTACCCACAGAAATTCAACAAATACATAGAACTCAACCTGGGCTTTAGTTTTACCACTTGGGATGGGAGTTGCTTTCAAACATTAACTGCATTTCTTGTAATTAGAAAGGAGAGCAAGCAGCTCAGTCATGTTTTTTCTGTCTTTTGCAGCCTTGACCTAACATTTGCTAACTTAGCCTTTCTGCTGGATGGATGGCCTCCTTTGTTGCCATCACACTTTGTTACATATAAGGTGAAAGAAAATATGTTGAATCAGAGAAACCACTCTTGGTTTTGGTTTTAAAAGAAGTGTTCTCATACCTTTGTTAATAAGTCTCTTTTATAATGAATGTAGGTGGGAATTACTTTTCAGCTTTTAAGAAGTTACCTTTGTAATCCCTTCTGCATTAAAGAGGCTTTGCACCTTTCATATTCCGAACATTGAAAACCGGACCCAAAGAATTCAGTGGCTTTCTCTTACAGGATCTGAATTCCACCCCCTGCAATGAAATAGAACTGTGGTTAAATGCTTTTACTTTTCATTGTAAAAATATTCTAGAAGTAAAGGTAAGCGCAAGACTGTGTGTCCTGTGCTCCATTTGCCTCATACATACAGGAATGGATACATAAGGTTCCCAGTGTAATGGAAAAGTCATTTATGTTTTGTTTAGAGGACAAAAAGGACTGGAAAGAAAGATTCTACAATTTCTTCATGGACAGTCAGTGAAGATCTCTCCAGCAGAGAGACGGAAATCCTGGGTACCACATTGAGTCACTGTAAGAATAAAGGACAGAGCAGTATATGAAAGCTGTTTCTCTGCATGAGCACAGATTTCAGTTCTTAGAAGCAGACGTTTTAAATGTTTCAGGAATTTGAATTCACTTTGAGTGAGAATGCCTTAGAATAGTATTAGGTGCATCAATTTGGCAGGCATCAAGTGTTAATGCTGTCAGTGCCCTGCAGTTTTCTTGTTTGTTAGTTTCTCTGCCCCATGTGGGTCCCTGTACAGCAATTAGACTAAGATTGTGCATGTGAGGTATCTGGGATATGCCTACTTCAGCATTTTAGGTTGGATCAGGAGCAGGGTTTGGAAATTAACCTCCTGGTCATTCCCATATTTGGGGATTTGGTTCCCAAGATAGTTTAGTCTTAGTAGACAAATAGGATTCCTCCTGGGTGAAATTAAACTGTGACCTAGGACCTAACATGCTTTAGCAACTAATGGACATGTAGTCCACCCTGGCACTGGTTGGAAGTATCTCCCCATAAACTGCATCTAAGGTAGACGTCAGACCCTCAATATACAGCGTTTTGTTCTGTAAACCCCTTCCCATTGTACAGTGCTAGTTGTTAGTAGAGGGATACTTGCAGTCTGATCATGTCTTGCTCCTTTTAAAAATGGTGATGGGAATGTGTTCTAGTACCTCGTATTCCTTCTGGAATTAATTACTGTTCATTAACAAAGTGGTTGGTCTGTTTCATGGGAGAGACAGGATGAGACAAATGGAGGCCAGCCAATGTTATTTAGCATGAGGCCTTTCTCACCCTTATAGTAATAGTTTCGTGGCTCACACATTAGGACAGTCTTCAACGTAGTTAACTATTCTTGTTCTGCTGCCTTTTGATATCTACGTATCTTGATGTCTTAAGTATAGAGATATCTAATTAACATGAAAAAATGCGTTCTCTTTATTTGTGAGATAACAGAGCTCTCTGGTTTATAGATTCTCCTGTCTGTTGGTGTGCACAGTGTATTTTGTGGAGTAGGTAAACATTGTACTTCCATGTTTTAAAAAAGAGTATGTTGTGTAGAAATGATTTGGGGTATTTCCCCTTCTCCCTCCCCCCCCAAAAAAAAACCAAAACAAAACAAACAATTGAATGCAATTAAGTATCAAAACAAAAATGCAAGCTCATAGCATTTCTGTCTTAGTAATTTTGGTCTCTTACACCTTATGCAAGTTGAACTTCTTAGATACATTTTGGCTAGTTCAGAAAATGATGAATTTTTCAGTATGAGCTTTGAAATCTCCTGCAGCTCTATACTGCTTTGGTGGACACCTACCATGCCAGCCTGTAAATACTTCAGAAAAAAAGAGTTTGGTGCCAATGGAACTCCCAGTACTCAAGATAAAATTAATCCTTAAGGCAGTGGAAAAAATTGAAGGACCTGAATAGCAAATTTACTAGATACATAAATCTATGATCTCTGCTAAATGTGTAACTTGCCTTTGTTTCTTTCTGTCCATGGTTTTCAACAGCACTGAGTGTGGAATTTTGTTGTCTGTCTGACAAACTTCAGATGGTTCAGCAGATGCACAGCTCACATGTGGTGAGTGTAAGCAACCTGTTTTGTACATAAGGTTCTCGGTCCAGTGATATAGCAAGGTCTGGATTGTCCTTGCTTTTAAGTGATTTCCACATGATAACACTGGGGGCACGGGCTCTGATGTCCTTAGTTTGCTGATGTCCTTCAGCTCATTATTGCCGTCATGTTTGACATTGCCAGTTCAGGGGAACAGATAACTCAGAAACGCAGCCAGTTCTTTATAACTTGTGCAATCTTGGGGAATCTTGGCGGGTTACAAGAAGCAGCTGTGAGAATTACCAAGGCTTGTGTTTAGGCCCTTAGAGAGGAATATTAATGATAATACAGCTAGTTGAATGTACTCTGGACTGCTTGTGGACTGACAGTTCACACTTTTTGTCTTTGGAGCTGTACTATAATCGGTGGTGTTGGTCAGTTAATTTCAAGGTTCTTTCAGCTGCTTTCACCATCTCTGTGTGGGCTTGCATATTGAATGATTGTGTTTCTCCACAAGCCCCATTCTCACTAGTTCAGTCAAGAGACCCAAGAATTGGAAAGACTAATCTTTCTCTCAGAGTCTGGTAAAGGAGCAGGTAGGAGGCTGGGTGACTTTTCCTTCTTTCTGTCTTTTCTCAAGACCTTGCATGATCACCTATGTATATGCAAAAGAAAAAGAGACTTACATCTGGCTTTTATAATGTGTGAACGGCAAGCAAGAATAGATTTTGATAGCAATTCACACACATCTACACTAAATAATTGATACTTTATGAATCAGTGTATGACATGTAAGTCAGCAGCAAATTATATGTCAAATTTAAGTGTAAACCCTTCAAATATTAAATGTATGCACTTGTCTTACATCTCCACTCAGACTCAGTGAAGGACAGTGAAGATTGAAGGGTCACATTCCCTGGCACATGTGTTATTGTAATTCCAAGGACAATGAACTAACATGTGGGAAAACCAAACAAATATCCAACATAAGGCATTAATCAGTAGCAGTCTAAAGCAAAATAAGGAATGTAATGTATTACAGATCACTTGGAGGGATGAAATTGAGATCTTAACACTTGCAAAAAGACTAATTCTTATACACAAAGACAAAAGAATATACCCTCTGAAATAGCTAACACTGCATAGTATATATGAAGAAAAAACTTTTATATTCATTAATAATTATAGCTAGATCTAAACTGTAAGTCATATAGGAAAATACAAAATTAAACACTTTCACACATTTCTTTTGCAGTAGTATTGGTAATTTCCATTGCAAAGGAAACTAGAGGTATTTTCTTCAGGAGGATTTCTAAATGTGAGCACAGAGCAGTGGTGCGGAATTTCTTCCTTGAACTTTTGCAGTCCAAACAAGAAATAAATGGGAGCCTGGCAGTACATTGCTCAGTGATCCCCCATCCAGAAATGTTGGCACAGGTTAGTATTTAAGATCCTATAACTAGTAGGTTTCAGTGGGTGATTTTGCCTGTGGGGGGCCAATTTTGGAAACAAACTGCGTACTAAAAAGAGGCTTATTTTATGGTTCCACTTTAAAATGTGATTACCTAAACTGGGCTCCAGAAATGCCCTGCTATATCACTTTATAAACATCTCATGACCTCCTCGTCCTCAAGCCCCTTTGCAAACAGACTGATAACAAAGCAGTATATAATGTCATTTAATAAAATAAGGACTTGCAACTTTGGAGGTTTTCTTTGTTGTTAGATTTGTTTTGTTTTTTACTTCAAATGAAATTTTCTTATTTCACTGGGATTTATAGCTAGATCCTGAACTTTTAACCAATTCATTTATTTTGGGATAGAAATATAGCTTAAGCAGACTTAATTCAGGCATTTTAATGTGCTGGATGAAATCTACATTATGGAAGATAATGACTGTGTATCTACCTGCTTGAGTTTCGGCTCTGCATTATCTTGAGGAAGACTGTACTTGAATCTCCTTCTGTTTCTGTATTAAGACCCAACAGATTGTGTCCTTAGATTGAAATCAGATTGGGAAGGGAAGAAGAAGAGAAAAACAAGCCAGCAAAAGGTCAAAAGGCTAAACCAATATCCTAACCACATAACTAATACAGTGTTTCAAACTTCAGTGCCCAATTACTTTGTCTTGCATTCCTTTCTTTCACTCACCTTTGCTAATTGAAGTTGTTTGCTGTCTATACAGCCGCTTTGTCGTGATGTTTTTCAGTAAAACATTTGGCACCCTGCAGATATTATATAAATAAAAAACAAACAAAGTAATTAAGCCATTATAACCCTGAGAAGATTTTAGCCTATGACATCCTGGCTGCAAAGAATTCCATCACATAATATAATCTTGAAACCACAAGCATGCCATATAAACTTTGAAACAGAATCCAGCAGTTTGGGACCTGATCCTGCAAACCGCATGTGCAATTTTAGTCATATGTATAATTCCATATTTTAAGTATTAGCAAGGGTGAATCTGAATTATTTGATGTATATGCTTGAATCTGAAAGTATGTGCTTAAGGGTTTTTTTTTATTTTTTTATGTGACTACTTTCTAGGTTTGTTCAATCAAACATAAAGAGAATTACTGTCCAGAGCTGAAGGGTTTAAAGTCACCTATTGACTTCTGCCTATTTGATTAGACTTTGGATTGGGCTATAAAGAGACAACACACAATATGAGGAATGGGATCCAGGCAGAAAGAAGTCATTGAGCACTGAAGGTATGCTAGATTTACATACTTCTTGTTTGATCTTTTGTTGATTTTCCCCTTCTCTCATACAATCTGTCTTTCTTTCCTCCCTCTTCTGGTTTGTTGTGTTTGCACTTGTTAGGTTGAGGGCCTATAAACATCTTATCAGAAAAATGTTAGGAGGGTGAGGGGAATATCAGAGTCAGTAAAAGAGGAGTGCTGGGTAGAGGGGAGCCTCTGCAAGGCATGCAGGTGAGAATGGGAGGCACAAAGGGGATGATTAGTCATGCTGCGTTTTGGTCTTTTTCCTTCCTTTAATCTGAAATCTTTAAAAATGCGTTATTTGAATTGGGTATGTAGCATCAGTTTTGAGGTCAAAACCCATGGTACCTTTCATGGCTTATCTGTGTTTGGAATTATTCCAGATTTGCTGCTGCACTTGAAATTCATTCCCTGCCTTAATCCAAATTAACTTTCAAGTGTAGGCAAGCTTAACAGTTCAACATTAACGTTTATTTACCTTTGGCAGAAGTTCTGGGTGTTCAAGGAATGCAGAATCATTCAGTGAGGAATGTAGAATTTTACCTCATTAGTTGGCATTAATGAGTTATTTCCTAAGAAGCTTTTAAGGGCTTAATTTTATTAACTGAACCTTCGTATTAAGGGTTGTTATAGGTAGAGTCATATAACTGTAATGATGCAGCATAACAACCCATACCTACTCAGCAACCTACAGTTAAGGCTTTTGGACCTTTCCTTTCCCTGCCTCCAGCTGCACAACAAAATACTTCAGCTTAAATCACAAAGTTAATTTTAAATAATAGCATTTTACCTCAGAGAGGAACAGAACTGGTCAACTGGTAAAAGATGCAGTCATCTGAACATACTCCTTGTGCTTGATCCCAATTCCAAGCCAGTTTTATGTGCGAGACACCCTTGCAGGTTGCTGATTCATCCATTCCTATTTCGAAATGTAGTAGTGAATTGGGATATTTACTCTTTTCTGGACGTTCAAAATTGCCAATGCTTCCTTAGCATTTCAAGAGCATGGATGCTGGCCTGTTTTCTGGAAGAAGGGTTACAGAACATGTGTTGACTTAATGTCGAACATAATCTATGAATTTAAAAGCAAACAGTCAGTTCTTAGAACAGTGTGGTCCTTCTCATCTTTGATTCTGGCATAGTATTTTAGCCTTGAAAAGATTCTAGACACTGTATACAGTAAGAAGGAGTTTTGTGAGAGTAACTGAGTATAATTTCTGTGATCTTGAAATACTTTCTGACAGGAAAGCATAAATTGGTCACTTAGGCATGTCCATGCTTCCAGGATTATAATCTTCAATTCTAACCCAATTCTTATTCTCAATTTGAAAACAAACATTTTGTAGAGCTTTCACCCTCTATTTCTTTTTGGTGGGTGAAGTACTTATAGTGCTATAGTGCATGAATTATAATTACTATTATATAATGTATACTATAAAATATATACATATAATTACTGTAAGTGTTATACTAATAGTGCTATAAATCAGCAAGTGATCATCAGAAGCCAACATCCTGCAGCAGCTATTTAAAGCCCACTTGTACTCGTGGCAGTGGATTCATCATAAGTGTATGTTCATTAGCAGGAAGCATATTCATTGCTGCACCAGGTACAGCACGTATTCCTCAGCTCCATGTTTGGCCCCAAGGCCCCAGTTTAATGTCAATACAGAAGGCAGAGAGGATTCTGTGTTCCTTAAACCCTTGGAAATCACCCAGGCAATAATGGTTTTAGGATGGTTAAGTTTTGAGAACAAGAAACTCTAATTCTGTTGTTAAACTCCAGTGTATTAAATTAGTTAATGGAAAGTAGATTTCACAAGAAGTTGAACGCTGTGGCTTTGTTCAATAAATGAGCATTGGTTAACTATAAATAATGCTTTATTATCTTCAGTAGTATCTACTTAAAACTTTGTGCTTGAAGTTCTTTGTTGAATCAGTGGTAAATGTGCTAAGCTGAGCTCCTTGCTCTGGATATCCAGCGTGTTGGTTGCTCAAGAACCTGGCTAATGCCAAGTCTGCAGGCTCCTGTAAACCCAGAGTAATATGGGATGTATGTGTACCTTGAAGAATGTGATGTGAAGGCCTTTGACCTAAGGCTGATAAGGCTGGTGTATGTGTGCTGCTTGTTACTGTAAGGATCTAAAATAATACAAAGAAAGGCAGAGAGAGCTGGGCTTTTTCAGCCTGGAGAAGAGAATGCTCTGGGGAGCTTTTAGGGCAGCTTCCAGTGCCTAAAGGGAGCTTGTAACAAGGATGAGGACAAACGTTTTAACAGGGCCTGTAAGTGACAGGACAAGGGGTGATGGTTTTAAACTGAAAGGGGATAGATTTACGCTAGCTGTAAGGAAGATATTTTTTACAATGAGGGCATTGAAACACTGGCACGGGTTGCCCAGAGGTGGAAGATTCCCCATTCCTGGAAACATTCAAGGCCAGGTTGGATGGGGCTCTGAGCAACCTGATCTAGTTGAAGATCACCCTACTCATTGCAAGGCGCTTGGACTAGATGGCTTTTAAGGGTCACTTCCAACCCAAACTGTTCTATGATTCTATGAATATAGAGTGATATCCGAATTCCTGTCCTTGGGAAGGAATAGTTAGTTCAGGTTGAATGCCATTTTAATGGATTGATGCTGTTTCTGGTTTAGGTCGTATGAACTCAGCTGACTCTTCAGTGCAGGTTAGAGCCTTATGACCATAATGTGAAGTGAGAAATTGTAATTTTGTGTGGATAGTGAATTAGAGGTTGTTGCCCACAGAAGTATCCCTAAAGAATCTCGTGGGCCTGTGCAAATAAAAGCATTGGTGCTAATGACTCAGAATTGATGCTGTCTAAAAAAAAAAAAGGAAAGGAGGGACAAGAATCATTGGATCAGCAAATACATAAAAAGTAAGTAGAAATGTAAATTACGTATATAATTGTGTTCCACAGCTGCAAAAATTGAACACTGCAGCTAAGACTACAGGAATTTTCTTTGGTTTTAGTAGGAAATTGGATGGGTTTTGTTTATTGTGCCATGAAATGTTTCTGGGTGAGCCAACCCATGCATGTAATTGTACTTTCATGTATTAATTTTTTGTGTCTTCAGCCTTTGCACTTCATGTACATGAACTACATAATGGTGTTCAGCATGTCCTGGAGAGTATTGAACTTCTTCAGACACCAGAGGAAGTGGTGTAAATTCTGAACTATGGTCAAGGATGCTCAGTACCTAACAGAGCTGGTCCCAAGGACAGGAATCAGTTCTTAACCGTCAGTGAAAATGGTGAAAACAGTTTGGCTGGGTTCAGATCTGTATACAAAGAATCTGATTTTGCCAAGACTTGTGCACACATCTGACTTGACACACTTGAACAGCTCTCACAGCTGCTCATTTGAGTGAACCTAATCTATTTAATTTAATCTTTGCAGGACTGGGACCTCATTGAGTATTTAAAATAATTGGTTTGCTTAAGTTTCAGTCCCATTTTTAATCAGCACTCTGGAATTTCAGCTAGCGGAAATAGAGTAGACACACAATGTGCATTGCAATACATATGTTGTACTTAGTGCTGTAGAATATTAATTTTCTACTTTGCTGAAGGGACTTTCCCCGCCTCCATATCTCTCTTGCAAAGATTTTGCATCCTGCATATAGACTGAGAGTGATAAGTGTGTCATGCTCCAACATGCACAACTTCTCAAACACTAAAAATAAATCAAAACTTATGTAAGTGGCCCTAGGCTGCCAACAAGCACTCTGAACTTGCATTTTACTTGTTTCTGCAGGATTTATAAGCCTGTGCACCAAAATGTTTAATGTAGACTAAATGTTTTTTTGGTTTTTTTTACAGCAGCATTTGATTTACTTGCCAGAGGTCTCATATACAGATCACGTAGATGTTTTCAGGCCTAGTCTTGGGGTGCTGGGCGCTTCCCAGGTCCCAGCCAGTTACTGATGTATGGTACGTGCAGCAGAACTGTGTAAGACTCATCCAGACAGGTAGAGATCAAAATTAAGTGTAAGTGGCAATGGTTTTTGTAGGTTGCAAGCTGGCATTTCAAGAGTAGTGTCTGAATAGTGTCAGAATGCTCTTAACACACCTCTTGGGTAGATGTAGTAACTCATCATTGGTGATTCAGGGACAAATGGCCTGGTTGGTAATGAACAAGACCAGCACTGTAAACACTGTTGGCACTCCTCTAAGTGAGAAACCACACTAAACTAGTAAAGTTTCATTGAAGCATTCTGAAAATCTTTTGCATTTCTGTGTCTCAGCATGGTCTCAATGCCTATGAAGGAATATTTGCTATTTTGGATGATAATAGTATTAGAGCTCAATGTTGAAATGGGAACTTAGCTGTATTAATGTTTGCAAAGTGCCAGTAGCATTAAGAATTACCATGACTTTTAAAAGATACATAGGTAATGAGAGCAGTGCACAAATGAGCCCTCGTAGTCTTGGGAGGCTGTATCAGAAATGAACTCTCAGTTTATCTTTGCTGAAGAAGATTATTGTTAAGCTGGGCTGTGTGCAGAAAGCCCTCATCATCCATGGTGCGGCTGCCTTAATGCTAGATTCCTGCTCCAGAACTCAATGGCTTCGACATTGTTGAAATGATGGAATCGGCAGTTCGGGTTGGAAAGGATCTCCAAAGCTCATACAGTCCAACCCCCTGCAATGAGCAGGGACATCTTCAGTCAGACTAGGCAGCCCGTGCCAGGGTTTTACCACCTTCACTGCACCAGCCTGACCCTCCCCACGCTTGTTTAAAGCCATCACCCGCCGCCCTATTTCAACGGGCCCTGCTATAAAGCCTCCCCACAATTACAGCTCCCCCTTTAAGTCCCCCACACTGCTTCAAGACCCCCTGTTCCCTTTGTGGGGTGGGCGGAAGCTCCCGTCACGGCGCCATCCCCGCCCCACTCCCAATGGCGGCGCGGTCCCTCCCTCCGCCGTCCCCGCCCCGCCATGGGGTTACCCTCGAGCTGGGGGCCGGGCTGGCGGCCGAGCGCCTCCTTCTCGTCCGCCTCCTCCCGCGCAGCGCGGGCCGGGCAGCAGCGGCCGGCGGCCTCGCCGAGGGCTGCCCTCCGGTCCCGTCCTCTCCCGTCCCCGTCGCCGCTGCGGTGCCCATGGCGTAGCCGCGCAGCCGCCCGCCTGCCCCTGAGGGACGCGGCGAGGCCAGACCTGCTGCCAGGTAAGAGCGGCGGCAGCTAGCCCGGCCCGGCTGGGGTCGGGCGGAGGCACCGGGATCCCCGGGATGTGTCACCCATGGCGCGGCGGGAGGGTGGCGGTGGCCGCTGCGGGGCTGGCAGGTCCGGGGTGTGTGTCCGCGGGTGCTGTGGGGAGCGCTGGGAATGGCTTGTCCGTTCTCCCCGAGCAGCCGTGTCTGCTCCGTGCGTGCGTGCAGGGGTTAAGAGCAGGGCTGTGATGGAGGCTTGTGGCGAGTAGCAGCTACAGGTGTCCTGGCGAACGTGGGCTCTGTCAGGTTGGATGGGACGTGCCGGGCGAGTTACTCACTGGCACCGAGTGAAGTTCTCTGTAGCTGCTAACCCTGCTGTGCGTGTCGAGGTATAGCAACCATAACGAGCTCAGCCGGGAGCTTAGTGATGTAGTAGCAGAGTGTAAATTCGGTATGTGAGAAAGGTACAAACACCGGTTAACGTGTCACATCAGTACTCTTCCACAGAGCTGTTGTTGGCCTGTGGGGTTTACCGTAGCAGACTTTGTAGGGGATGTGCTGAGGTCAGTTCCCTGCAGCCTTCTGAGTGACACCTCTCCGAGCAGTAACAAAAGTATGCCATTGAAATTAGATGTAAGTTTAATAACTTGTTCAACTTCCCTCAGTTTCACACGTAGTTGGAATTCCAGAGGTACTGTCATTGAAGTCAAACAGTGCAGATGATACTTCCTGTCCCTTTGAACAGAAAGGACCTCAGGTGTAGCTGTGTGTTGCTCGTTTTTCCCTACTGTGGATGTAACCAGATGTAAAGCTACTTATTTCAGTTCTGTTAAGGTGTAGGTGTTATGATTTAGTTCATCATTTATTATTCTCAGACGTTTATCACCAGCAAAGTTCAGTTTCAGTAGAAACCTCTCAATAGGTTTGTAACCAAGTAGAGAATTTGATGAACAAGTGTCATGGTTTTGTTCCAAGAAGGAAGTTTTCCTGGATGGGTCTGTATACCAAACTAAGGATATGTTTACTACTTGTGCATGAAGCCGATCAGGCTGATGCTAGCCTCCATCTGGGGAGAAAACCAGTAATGAGGGAGCTGCCTGCTCTGTGACTGTGGGACTGGTTACATTTGTCTCATGATAACCAGGAGTGATGTTGCTATCGCAGTCTCGCTTAGGGAAGACTTAAAACTATACATGTGTAAATACAATTTCTTACAAAGACAAAGTGTATTCGTTCATCAGTTCTTGTTAGGAGTACTTTATTTCCCTTACAGTCCACGTCTGTTTCAGTGAATGCCAGGGACAACATAAATTGCTTTTAATTGGCATAAGTTGCTTTTAATTAGCACCTGCCTAATTTAATTTAGACAGGTACCCTGTCAAAAGTATTTTCAACAAGAGCATTAGCAAAATGTTAATGGCAGATGCTTATTCTTTTGAACGGCTCCAGTTAAACCCATGAAAACTCACAAACCTTGAGTGCTAGGTAAGGAGGAACTGCTCTTGTTAGGTCGCAGACCTGGGCTGACACCAACGGCTGCGGCCAGTGCTCGGGTTCTCAGCTGGCTAGGGGAAGAAGGGAGGGACGGGTGTTGGAGGGTTAGCAGGTTGTTGGCTTCCTTCAGTGAAGAGTCCTGTACTCTGAATCTTGCTTCCCCCAATTGTTTGCTATAGTCCAACCTTGTTAAGTTTAAAGTGACACTTAAGATTTTTCTCTTCTACCATGCTTTCTTTCTCTGGGGAGGTCTTACTTGGTTGTTGATTCTGATGCATGTTTTGGATCTCCGTGGCATCACCAAGTCAGAGCATATAAGTACTATCTGTTATGGATGTGATTTCTTTTAAGCAATAAGCTTAATTTTTCCTTCTCTGGCATGCAGAACATCTTTTAATACCTCAGCATCTTGATGCCTACCTCTGGGAACAGTGTTTTGAAGTTAATTGGTAAGCCAGCAGGGGGAACACAGATCTCTCTGTCTGTAAGGTCTCTCTTCCTACCACAACTGCAGTTTGTTAAAATGTTGGGCCTGTACTTTTGATAGTATTTCCTTAGAAGATGATTATCAGTTTACTTGGAAAAAAACCCCATATGTTGGAATAAACATGTCATTTTTGGATGTTTGATATTAGTTTGCTAACAGGCATGTCAGCCACTCTTCTGAATGGAATTTTTTGTCTTACTAGCCAGAACCAAACTTAAAAAAAAACATTAGAGGTTTATGTAAGTGAAGATAAATCTCTTTGAAGATGTTTGAGGTGAATTAATGAAACCCCAAAAAGAGGAAATATTTTGAGCAATCCTGTAAAGCTTTCAAAGGTGAGCTAGACAAAATATTTCCACAGTAAAGCTGTTGCTGTAGCGTGTTTATGGTTGAATTTAGAACTCTTGAAAGCTAAAAATTGAGTTGCAGAAAAGCTATATTCTCACAAGAAACTATTCCTAGTATTTAAGGTTTCCATAAGAGAGAGTATTTTTAGATATTCTCTTCGGTTTTAAGAAGTCATTACTAGCTTATTTTTGTAAAGGTCAAGTGAGACTCCCAGCACAGATCAATAAGTTTTCTTTTTGATTTGTATTGAGTTTACAATTGATTACTTTTTTTTTTGTGAGAGGAATACTAAATGCAAAGTCCTGTGGCTAAGAAGGTCACCTGGATGACTTGCATTGATCCTTACTACTTTCTAGTCTGTGAAGCATGAGTATGAATCAGCCAAATGGCAAATACTTAAGGTGCGAGTATACAGATTGCTGAATGCTAAGTGAAGAACGGGAATTTGCAGCATGTCAGCTATTCCCCAGTAAGAGCCAGGGAGCTGACTCTCACCCTGCAGTGAATGTGAGTTATTTTGCTGCTTATACTTGGGCCTAAGCTGTCTTTCACTGATTCTGGGGTGAAAATGTGCTTGGGAGCATATACCGTGGGGTAGCTAGTTTGGTACTTGTGAGCGATAACAATTGTATATTCTTGTAGCATCAGGAAAAGTGGAGACAAAATATAGTTCAACTGAAATGAACAGTCACAGGGCAGGTTTAAAGGAAGAGGTGCAAGCTCCTCTGGTTCTGGAATGGCACTGCCTGAATACTGAGGTATAGACTGCATATGAATTTTCTGCC
The DNA here is from genome assembly GCA_032466535.1 of Forpus xanthops. NCBI lineage: Eukaryota > Metazoa > Chordata > Aves > Psittaciformes > Psittacidae > Forpus > Forpus xanthops. The sequence continues at coordinate 28,146 of JASSUY010049309.1, forward strand.
CATTATTTTAGAGACCATGTGTATGCATGTCTCAGTGGCTGTGCATTCTTCTCCAAGAGCGTTATGTGACACTGCCAGTTATTGAAGGTACAAAAAGGTGCATGCTAAGTTCCACTGACAATCTCTCTGTTCCATTATTTTTGTGGAATCACAAAACTTCCTTCCGTTTATGGTTCTCTGAGATGCTGAGGTATGTAATGTGTAAAGTCAAAGTGAGATTTCTGTGTGAATGTCATTGGGAAAGAGCACTGAAACTTTGCGTAAGTTGTCTTGGAACTCTTTTGTTTGATATCTCCAGTAATATTCTGTTAAGATATGAATTACCAAGTCTTGGGCAATTGTAAATCTCAGAAAATACTCTATGGGACTTCAATTGCAAATATCTTTGTAATCACATTACTTTTGATCTAGTTCCACAGCATACTTGTGTATTATACGTAGGTGTTACTTGGACAGCAGTAATATTTGTGGTGATCAACAGCAGTGTGCTAGTTTCTAGCCACCTCATGAATAGAAGCATGTTTTGCCATAAAAACATACTCACAAAGAAGCAGTGCAATTGGAATTGTTTTATCCTTAACTGTGGATTCACATTTTTATGTCCTGGCAGTCATCCAATAGAGCAACGTTGCTTGTGCTATTTATTTACGGCAACAATTAACTCTCTGGTAGCCAAAAGGAAACAGATTCACAGGTCTGTGGAAGTCACTGAAGGAGGGACTTAAAAGCTGTTACTTTGGGTATATCCCACGTTTTTTATTTCCACTCTGGCAAAATAGATTTTTTTTCTTTTAAAGAAAAACCTTTATGACCTTGAGTATCTAAATAAGTTTGTCGGGCTCAGCAGAGAATGATTTCTGTATTGCACTGTAGCTGCTAATATTGTTGTACTCCTTACAAATAATTATGTTTGGCAAAATATGCTCTTTTATTGTATTTATAATAAAAGAAATGAATTTACTGAGGAAAATGTGAAAGTATTTCATGTTCGTTCTGTGTATAGTACTTCCAACAACCAGCAGATACAGCTCATTTTACCAAATTTAATTGCATTACATTTAGCACTTTAATAGTCTGTCTGATTTCAACGCACTTGCTGGCCAAGTTCATATTTATTTTTTCTTCCTGTTGCACTGTGTTGTAAGATTTTGGGAGTTGGCTGGAGAGGGGCCCCTGTTAAATAAGTTTAGTTGTGACCTTGCGAGAGACCTATTTATACTGCAGAAGAATACCTTATCTAGAGGTCATGGGTTTGAAACAGGTTAATTATAGAACTAACATGTATCGGTTGTTTTTCTGCACAGAAGGAAATAGGGGCTGTGATCTATAAGGTATCTATGAGCACTAGTGATTCTGAAAAAGGCTAAAGCATGCCAGTGCACTTACGCTTTGGTTTCCTTTGTAAGCACAGGCATTTTCTGTTGGACATCAGTGTAGGTTTATTGTGAGTTCAGAACAATTAAAAAAAGCCCTAAACTATCCAGTGAGCTGACTGTGTAATATAGATCTGCTGAATACGTGTATTTCTTTGCGAAGAAGCTGGAGGTGGATTGAAGACTTCTATGTCCTCTTTCTTTTGCTTTAGATTTATAGTAGTTGTTTGTTAGACTAGAGCCATATTTTGCATGTAATTGAGAACTTTGGTAGTATTTCATCAAGAATGTGATCCTTTGTTTTTGACAATGAATTCAGTAAAATTCTGTTCTGATTTACAAAAGAGCCATTGCTATATTTCAAAAGGTGGGACTTCTCTTTTGTTAAACCTATTACATTAATAGACCAAGTCACTCCTCCAGTATGTAGAGGTTATGGTATGTGAGGGATTAGTTCCTTCCTCCAGAGTTTAAATCACCAGTGTTTCTGAATCTGTGTAGATCCAGTGGTGCGGTTCGCTCTGGTGATGAGGTGTAGTGATTTCCTTCTGGCACATGAGATGCACAAATTATTTATGTGAACATAAGAATTTATTGTAGCCTTCCATTTCCCTAAGCTTGTGTTCAAAGCTTTTTACAGTCTTCATAAGTGCATTTAATATAAAATACTGGAAGACAGGAAATTCTGTATGGTGAAAGTTATAGGGGAGTTTATCTCCATTCTGAGTGGAACATGACGGTGATGTGTGTCTTGATTGAAACAAGTTCTCATTGCAGTGCTTATAAATGATAATTTGTTGTGAAAAAGTTTACATTGTCGTGAATGTGTTTCTCTGCCCAATAAATTAAATTACATTGGTTATCTGTCTGACGAATGTGGAGAGGGTAGATTACCCCTACACAAAGCGAAGAAGCTCCTTTTGACTCATTCTTTGAACTGTGAGGCAGTTTAAGGCCTTCCCTATTTGTGTAGGAGAAGTTTCCAATCTTCCATATGCGCGTCTGAAAATGTAGTGGCTTACAGCTAACCTTAGACAAATGCATTTATCATTTTGTTTGGCAACCCAAAGAGATAATCTGTTAATCTACCTTCTTTTTTGAGTGTGCTTTTTTCTAGAGAGCAAAACTCAATACCCTTTTTTTTTTTTTCTCTGAAATGTGGTTTTGATAATGCATGTGGTTAAAGTACTACTAATTAAAATACTAACCTGTTACTTTTCATCTTACAGTATCTTGTGGCAAGTGGCAGCGGGAAGGGCTGATTTGTATCACATCCAATTCCCTGTAATAGGAAATGCTGATTTTCAATCCTGTTCAGTTTGCTGCCCACCTTTCTCCTCTCCTCCCTCTTCCCCCTCCCAGGGGATTGCATCTTTATATAGCAAATTTATGCCTAATGCTGTAGTCTTGCTTTTCATTATTACCCTTTGTGGGTTTCTCACAATTAACCCAGAGAATTTCAGGTATTTGTAGGCTGTGGTTTCAGAACCGCTTTTCTAAATGCTTAAAGCTTACTTAAAGATTTTTAAATCCAACTGAGACTGATTTTACTTTTTTCCTGGTAAAAAGGTTCCATCTGGGTCATTTCTAGATACAGGGCTATGGGTTTGCAGTTCAGTCTTGAAAAAAGCACAGCATCAGGCACTCACTGATAGAACAATTTGCTGAACTCTTTTACCCTGAGTTGAATCATAGAATAGTTAGGGTTGGAAAGGACCTTAAGATCATCTAGTTCCAACCCCCCTGCTATGGGCAGAGATGCCTCTCACTAAACCATGTCACCCAAGGCTATGTCCAACCTGGCCTTGAACACCGCCAGTGATGGAGCATTCACAACTTCCCT
>JASSUY010049311.1:0-10594 GCA_032466535.1 Forpus xanthops
CCAAGCACCTTGTTGTCTTTCATGTGCCTCAGCATGCCTTCCAGGAGAATCCGCTCCAAGATTTTGCCAGGCACAGAAGTAAGGCCGACTGGTCTGTAGTTCCCCAGCTCATCTATTTTCCCCTTCTTGAAAATGGGGGTTATATTTCCCTTTTTTCAGTCATCATGAACTTCATGTTACTGCCATGATTTTTCAAATATGATGGACAATGCAGGTCTTGAAAAGAATGGGAGCCAGGAGTAGTGGTAGCATGGCAGGGGAAGTTTTGATTGGATCTTAGGAAGAAATTCTTTAGTATAAGGGTGGTGAGGCACTGGACTGGGTTGCCTAGGGAAGTTGTGAATGCTCTGGCATTTGATCACTGGCAGTGTTCAAAGCCAGGCTGGACATAGCCTTGGATGGCATAGTTTAGTGGGAGGTGTCCCTGCCCATGGCAGAGGTGTTGGAACTAGATGATCTTAAGGCCCTTTCCAACTCGAACTATTCTATGATTCTATGGCAGGACGAAGAGTGGCCTCACTGGCAAATCCTGAGCTCTGTCAAGAAGGTTGAGGAACAGTGAAATTGTATGTTTGTATGCTTGTATCGTCTATATAGACAAAGAACTTCATATATATGTACCTATCCTTATGCATATATGAATACAGAGCTTATATGTCCTAGGAGGTCATAGTATTTGTTATTCAATTTGAAGTTGCCTCAATAGGTCGTCTAGTCCACCCTCAAAGTAGGCTCAGCACTGAATTGAGACCAGGCTGCAATATACCCTCTGCTTTCCATTGGCAGGCTTGCAAGAAGGCGGGCAAATATATTTCATCTGCCAGCTCTTTAAACTTTGCATTACCAGGAACTGTTTATTGAGTGCAACCCCTTGGTCACCTGTAGTACCCAAAATAAACAACAGAGCAGTTACTCTTCATAAAAGTAAAGTTAAACCCTCTTCAGCAGCAGAAAAGTCATGCCTGGATTCTGCTGTGTGTTGTAGAAATGTTGCCTGCCATTCAAATTGTCCTGTACTTCTGAGCTTGTGCAGGGAAGGAGAAGTGAAGGTGGGGAGGAAGGTGTCAGGCTGTGTGTTATAGCTGATGAGATGAAAATGACCTTGTTGTCATCTGGGCTCTGCTTTGAGCTATGCTGCGTATCCCTTGGAAGTGGATTAGGTTTCCATTGACAGGCTCTGGGAGATAGAATTTCCATTAAAATTAGGGGAAGAATATCTATTAGATAGATACAGGTCCTTATCTGCACTTTGTCTCCTTCTCAAATTGTCTGCATGCTATCTCTCCTTCTCCTTGCCTGCTCTCACAGTTTCTCTGCTCATCAGATTTGTCTTGATCTTTTCACCTCTCCCTGAGCTCTTCTTGCAAAGATAAAAAAAGTTGCTTTTGCCAGACTTGGAGTGTCATTGCTTGTCCTTCACTTTCTAACTTCAACATCCAATCTAGGGGCTTCTCCTGCTGCAAAATGACTAGACCAAGCAATACGCAGGCTATGCAAACCCACAGTGCTCCTCTGTTTCCAGTGAGGCTTCTTGTCCTCTCTGCTCCCTACTGACCACTATTAAAATTTTCTCAAATGAGGCCAAAAGGTAAATGCAATGAATTTGTACTCTGACATCACAGAGGGGTCCCACCCTTGTTGTACAAGGTCACCTACTAACACTTATGCAGAAGACAACCTGAATCCTGAAGGTTTTTTTGCACTCGAGAGTTATACTGGAACAACAAGAATGGCTGCAAGTGCGTATATGACCGTCACACAAATTTACGCCCTTATTCCTGTGCTGTGTTTTTATTTTAACAGTGAGCTGAGTGGTCAGTGTTTTGCACAGGTAACTCTGGAACCATTTCTTTAAGAACCATCATCTTTCCAAGCACTGCTCCTTAAGGACAACTGTGTGGCAAAATGATACAAAACAAAACAAAAAGATCACAGAATAATGGTGCATTTGGTATTACAGTATACGGTTACGCATTCTTTAGAGCAGAATGTGAAATGGGATGGACTCTAGGAAAGGAAAAGAAAGGATATAGCAGATTTAGCATGAGGCAAAGTTCTGCTTACCATCTGTTTTGCTTGATCCTTGGCAGGGTTGGGAATAGTAGGCAAAGTATCCCACATAATGGAAGCTTGAATCAGGTCTGCTCTTCCTGCTCAGGGAGACTTTTAGCAGGTAGAATAACAGAGGCTCTACTCAGCCCCAAATGTCGCTTTAATTTCTGGTAAAAAAATTAAAAATTGTCACATCAACCCGTATCGTATTTGCAATGGCTTTTCCCAGCATGTCAGTAAGATACCTCTGCAAACCATAGCCTGGTTTAATTAGTTACATATAATATCAACGGAGAGGGATGCTGAGACACCAGAATCTACACAGAACTGATATACTAGATTTTATATTAGGACGTCAGTGTTGGACCTGCATACTCATAAACATTAAGTTCTCTACTGGACTCTTTTCACCTGGAATAATCCTTGCACATTGAATATTTTTTTCCAAGTCAGAGCATTCTGTTGGCACCAAACCCAGGAAAACCTGTGATTTTAGAGCAATATACACACTGAAAGTGAATGACAACCTTCAAAATTTCATGAGAAACAAAAGATATAGGTTTTACTTTACAGAAAGCAAAGTCCCAGTGAAAATTAAACCATCGGACTCTACTCCTGACTTTTGTAGTAGGGCACTAAATTACAAATTAAAAATAATACCAATGAAAAATTGTAATCTTCACTCAAGAAAGGACAAGGATTAAAAATCGCACATATTTAAAAAAATAAGTTCTACTTTAAACGTAACCACTTTCTGAAACTTTTACCTTTTGATCAGTCAGCATTTCCAAAAGAAAAAAAGTTCTGACAGAATTATTGGCATCAGTCCTCCTGGAAATTGTTCTTGTGAGCAGGGTGACCTCTGCACTTATGTCCCCATGGAAGTCAGAGTGCATTCTTGGGTGCCATTGAGTGACATTGTGAATTCCAAGACCTGTTTAAAAGACAAGCACCATAGACGAGTTTGTATCTTCACTTCTTACATGCACAGGATCTCTGTAAAGAACTGGTTTACAGAATAGCAAATAACATCAGCATTACTTCAAATGCCACGTTTTTTGAAGCCTTCCTACAGGGATCAGGAACTCTAAGCATAACAATGTTTTTCCTCTGTGTATTCATGGATATTCATGCATGGTTATTCTGACAAGCTGGCGAGTTGTTTTGTGTTTGTGTTCTCCAGCCAGTGGCAAAATAATGTCTACCCTCTCTCACGTCCATGTATTCCATGACAGTTCCTCAACTCTGATTCCACACTGGTCCCTCAGAGTTGTTGTCTTTTGAGGAAAAAAAGTATTTTGGAGGAGTTCCAATGATGCAGAAAGATGGAAACTTGAAGGCAAAAATACTTTCACATGAGAAAGAACATTCAGGCAGTTTTGATATGAAAGGGGTGCTGCACTAAACACATGGTATTAAAGCCTTCTTTCCAAATGGAAATTGTATCACCTTGCTTTGACCTCTGCACAGCAATGCTCAAAATTTACCAAAGTTTTCAGCTGGGAAAGCTTTCTAGCTTCTTTCTCCTTTACATTCTTTTCCACCCCCCTCTATTTCTCCAAAACAAGCATTGCTATACTGGGCTTAATATTTGGCCGTCATGTCCTCAGAAAATTTTCTGTCAATAAGATTCAATTCAGGATGCCTGCTCTCCCTGCCTTCTGAAAAGAAGGTAGCAACAACAGTGAGAGTATTATAAGTCATGTTCATCAGCTGAATGGATTGAAGCAAATGCCACAGAAAAAAAATATCCACCAGGTCATCTGTGCTGTAGGCACGTGAATGTAGGCATAAGTTGCCAGCATGGGTTTCTTATGATGCTTGCTTTAACTGTAATGTTATTCCCCCTTCCCCTAAAGTCTGATTGATAACACAAGTTAATGGCTTATTTGGGAGGAAAAGCACTATAATACTGTTTTTTTTTTTTAAGTAATGTAAATCCCTTCTTGGAATTGCATCAGACAAAGAAGAGAATTGAGCCATTATAAAAATACTGGAGGGTGCATCTTTAAACTCTGAGATAGACCTTGCAAATGAAACAGAGGACTTACCTGTGACTGTAAGAAGACATATCTGCCAGCAAACAGGCTGAGAAAATATCTGTTTCAGGATGCATTGATTGTTTTATTTTTGTGCTGAGAGAAGCAGGTGGCTCCATTGTGCCTCTTGGCCATATTTTTTCCTTTGAAATCTAGGGGATGGTGTGTATGCTTAAAGCTGTCCACCTGGAAAAGGAAAGCAAGAACATACAGCGTTTGTAGGGTTTTAGTCGGCAATGATAACAAAGTACATCTCTGGAGTACTTCGTACTCTGCAGAATTCCAGATCTCAAAAACTAGGATGGTTCCCCTGACAAGATTTCTTATGCATGGAAGAGACATGCAGTAGAGTTCAGTCTTCATCATCTTCTTCCACCTCTGAAGCCATGTGATACACGTGATGCATGTTGCATTCAGTTTACTTTTAGCTTGTTGAACTTTGCTGTCATTTACAATAGACTACAAAAGCTTCTCAAGGCTCTTGGAGCACAGGATGGTATAAGATATTTTTCATGGATAAGGGCAGAAAGGCTGAACCAGTCCTTTAGACTGACTTAAGCAATGCCAGGCAAAACAGAGTCTGGCTCAGTTGGCTGATTAAAGTGCCAGTATCTCAAATGTATTGCAAAATTCCCCCCGAATTCAGAATATGTCATAGTAGGCAGACCTGCAAGAGAGAGTCTGTCAGTTCCGAGAGATGAAAGTACTCAGCTAAAAATCAGTATCAAGAATTGTGGCCTAACATTAAAGTAGAATCTAAAGCAACACTCAAAACATGCCCTTTCTCAAGGAAAGAAGTAGCTAGAAGGACAAGATAAGTGCATTATATCAGAGCAAAAGGGAGTTGAAAGGCATAACCCAGCCCCATGGACAATCTCTAGCATTGCTGATTGTTTTAAAACATCTTTGAGAGCTGCTATTGTTCTTGGGTCTTGGTTAGAAGTGTTTCAACATGCAGGATACCTCTGAAACTACAGAGCTATTTTCCTTAGAATATACCATGAAGATGAGGAAGAGCTAAATGTTCTGCTCTCACCACCAACTCCATGTTTTAGCCATTAAATAGTGAAATAAAACAGAGTAGCAGGGCACCATATCTTTGTCAGATATTTTAGGTACACAAGATCCCCCATACATGGAGAAGTAATCACTGGACCTGAACCTCTTTAATTTGGCCCTTAGGAACCTGCTTATAGGAGCTCACCAATTCCATCATCATTAAAAGTTGATAATTTGACACTCTTCTCTCAGTATTTGTAAATCATGGCTCATATTAACTGTCTTTCTGGTGGTGAAAAACAACTATAAATTTGGTTTAACCAGCCAGACAACTTCATCTTAGGGTTTGTTGCCTTGCAGAAAGAGCTCAAAGCAGCCAGAGGACACTAAAGAATCTGACCTCGTATATCAACTGGAAGGGATGATTTAAGGTCTGAGCTTAGCACAAATACCAGTGTTCTTAGATGCATCTCTGATACTCCAGGGTCCTACAGAGACCAAGGCCTCTTTGTTGTTGGGACATGTCATCGTCTCTTGTTCAAGTGCTAATAGCAAATGGAGATTCAATACAGAAAGCACTGAGGCGTCTGAATTCCCATCAATGGTTTGTGAAAAATGCACACTGCTGTCTGTGTACAGAATTAGCCCAGCAAATCGCAGTGCATGAAAGCACGTGTTGTATCTTAGAAATACAGTTTGGCTCAGTTCAATTCAATAAGCCTGGTAGAAACCAGAATGCTTTATATGGAAGCATTGATTTATTTTATCCATTACAGTACTACAGACTGGAGTTTACATTTTGGGATTTGCTTTATTCTATCTTTACACACCCTGAGCCAGGACACTAATCAGGCTGTAGTGGTTTAAGCCCACCCACTCACTCCCCCACCTTCTTCCCCACTACTTCAGGGTGGGGAGAATGGGGAGAAGAACTGAAAAAATGTAACTCCCACGGGTTGAGATAAGAACAGTTTTTACATCCTAGGCATGACGTACTATGGTATGGAATACCTCTTTGGTCAGTTTGGGTCAGGTGCCCTGTTTCTGCTTCCTCCCAGCTTCCACTCCTCCCTGGCAGAGCATGAGACTCAGAAAGTCCTTGGTCAGACCAAAACATTCTAAACGGTAACTATAAACACTGGTGTTATCAGTGCTGTTTCCAGGCCGAAAGTCAAAAACACAGCATTGCACCGGCTACTACGAAGGAGAAAAATGATTGCTGCTGCTGAACCCATGACACAGGTCAACATCACATTAGTACAAATCAGCCTCTGGCTTAGTTAAGATTCATCTCATTATACTAACCTAGGACAACTTCAGCCAGAAAATTGCATTCTCTCTATCTTCTTTATCATCACCCTTTCTGCTCTCAAATGTCCCTAAGCTAAGGAAGGTGCTGGGGTAGGAGGAGCCTGGCCAGCTGTGCAGCAGCTGGTAGCTGCAAGCCATGTCCAGGCTAGCAGTGATGTGCATTCTGTGCCAAGGAGTCTGCACTGTACCCAAAGAATGATACTAAGGTTTCAAGACCTAACAGAAGACAAAAGACTGAGGTAAAAATGACTCACTATGCTTCTTCAAAGAGCTCACGTTTCTGACTGCAGCCAGCCCAGGCTCTACTGTCTGTTTTACTTAATTTCCATAGGCAGATAGTTTTCTAGCAGACATAAAATTTTAAAATAGTAAATTCGATCTACACAATTCAGATTATTTCAGGCTTAAAAGTCTAAAGTATTGAGATTTGTTCAAGTAAGGAGAGTAAATCTTGTCTAATCCACCAATTATTCCAACGGCTTTATTTTGTTTCAAGAAGCTCTGTTGGTAAATTTCACTGATAACAAATGACGATCAAGAGTAAAATTAGCTGTGCCACAAGATATTTCACAAGATTTTCTGGTGCTTGCTTCTTTGTTTGCTTAAAGTTAAGGAAACTGAACAACATTTAAAGTGCTACATGAAACAAATTAAGGGCTTTTATTTTGGCTTGGTCAAAGCTTTTCTCAATATCATCAGGAGTTTTAATTTTTCGTGCTGTTTTTAAACTTGACTATAACAAGCTTATGATTAATTTAAAAATACAATAATTAAATGGTGTAGACCTATTTTATCTTTATCACAGCTTAATAATTTCTAACTAAAAAAATAAGCAATTTAATAGTTGCTTTAAAATGAATCATTGGAGTGTTACTCTGCATGTCTTTTCAAATAGAATTTTTTACCTTATGGAAATGTCTTCCTCCCCTTCTACTCTCTATCCTATTTTTTTCCTATGTCCCATTAGATGATATTCAAATTCGCATTTTCTAGCAAGAAAAAGTAGGATCACAAAATTCCTGCTCAGCTCTGCTAATTAGACTTTCATGCACATAGTTGAGTTTTGCCATTTGGAAACTAAGATGTTTACCTACTTCTGCTATTCAGTTTTATGTTTCTGGGGAGATTAAAGAAGGGTAATGAGTCAGAAGGGCAAGAGATAGAGGAGTGGAAATAATTGAATATAGCCCTACCATTTTAACCCTATTTGCAGTGGGTTTTAAAATCCTGGTTCAGTACAGAATCGCATCTATTTTAGGATCATGTGACCCAGTAAAAATATTAATTAATTTATCTACCTAGTCTCCTCTTTTCCTTTCTTTTTATTTTCATAAATCAGGAATAAAAGCTGACAGATTAAAGCATATTCAAACAAAATGCACTGGACAAAGTATTAGTAGTAAGCTTGCATGTGCCACTATCTCCATATTATACATCACAGCCTTTTGGAAATTAAGCCATCTTTTTGATATATGTCCTTAAGCAGCAGAGCAGGAAAATATTATATTAACCAGTTCTTGTAGAACTGTGAAAGACTGCTGGGGCAGCTGAGGGCATCAGGCAATGGATAGTACTGAATTTCACTGAATAAAGTTGTAAAAAGGCAGCTACATTGTGCAGAAGCCTCCTGTGTAATCACTTCTGGCATCAGTTAACTTTTCCATTATCATCACTTCCAAACATCCTTTCAACCTCTTTCTTCTAGACACAGAACTTCCTTTTGTTTCCAATCCACAGTAATTTTACGTTGTGCTGCTGCAAACAAATGTGAAATCAATCCTGTGTTTTCCAGCTTGTACTCTCTTTTTTCTTGTGCATCAGCAAAACCAACATCAATGACAGTGTGAGTCACCCTTATTTAAAATATGCACTACTTAGAAACCACTACGCTCTGTAAAAAAGGTGGAGAATGTTAGCCTGCATGTGGTAAACACATTGGAGCATCATCTAAGTGCAGTTAAGTAGGACTATTATTCCAGAAGTCACTCCACATCAGATCAGACCAGATCAGGACAATTAATACAATGATCAAAACACTGCCTCAGAAGTACCTATAGACCTAAATAGATAAAAATACAGTGGGAAGAGTACATATTTGTGACAGTTACTGTCACCTGCAAACCTACGTGGTACTTGTCCTTGGCTTTTTGGCACGTTCCTGGGCAACATCAACAGCCACTCAATGGCATGGGAGAAGACACAGCAATGACTGCCTTTCTAGTGATAACAAGGGTGCAGGGGATCTTTCAAAAATCTTTTGACAAACCTTAAGTATCTCAGCTGGTCTAGCTGAAATTTGGTTTATCAAGAAAGAGAAGGGGAGATGCCAGCATACAAAGACTACGTGGGATATAGTCAGCCATAAACATTATATGTGAGAATGTTAGACTGTTCAGGTACACCCAGTTTTCTGTGAATTAGATGCCTAAGCATCTTCAAAAATAAAAAGAAGAAGTCTTCTGGGTGTTTTTTCTTCCCCCTTTTTAAGCCCTGTTAGGCAGGAGGTTAGGCAGTTTCTGTGAAGGCCATTACTGAGTTTCATCCTTCCCGTCATCAGGTCTTGATTTTCCATTTTACTTTCTATAGTCATAATTTAACTTTTGTTGAGATGCAAAGCTCTGAGTGATTGTTACCCACTGCAGATACTCCTTTTGCCTAACAGACACTCACTCACCTCTTTAATACACTTTGCTTCTACACTGAGACTCCTGTCACATAGCATGAAATACTGAGTTCCTCTGTTCAGCTTTGATTTCAATTACTTTTTTTTTTAATTCCTCCTCTCCACCTATGAAATCCCATTCCTGAGAAAGCCACAGATTAAGGACTTTCAACTTTCTGTCTCTTTTCTTCTTATGTAAGAAGCAATCTTCTTGATGGGCCAGTCAACACTTTCCTTATTGTTCTTCAGCTAAGGGAGCTGCCAAATTCAGCTCCATTCAGAGGAGGCAGGTTTACACTTTTCAACTCCTCAATAAATTTGTTTTACTTTATGCTGAGCACATGCTATTGGTGGACATCATGTTTACTGTAGAATAGTAGAAAAGAGAAAACACCCTTCTATGATTTACAGGATATTAAGTATACCTGAAATTTAATCAAGAACACATTTGTCATGGGGCTGAAGATGGCCTGTAAAATACTGGCTAATGATTTTTTAATTAAAAACAATGATAAATCTTCCATTGGAGAGGTAAGAATATTTTATTAATATATCAGTGTGGGATTACATAGAATACATAAAAAAAAAAAGAATCAAACTAAAAAATCCAACAAAAAAGAAAACCCAGAAAAAAAACCTCATCTTCATTGTTTTTTAAAACATGCATGAACACCCATTGAAAAGTGATAAACCAGCCATGACCATTCCACATTGGAATGACTACCTAAAAAATTGTTGAACAAACAATGCTATTCCTGGGTGATGCTTACTGTTAGAGCTCAGCTTTTGTTTTTCTTGCCTTGCTTCAGCATATGCATGTTCAGTGGCATCCCTTCTTTTACGGCTATTGACTTAGTTCTTTTAAAAGGAAAGTTTTCCTAAAATTCTCCCAAAGACAGAAAATCTCAGTACAGTGCAAATTACTTAATCCAGGAAAGAAAAAAGACAAGTAACTTGCACCTGTCTTTTCATGCTGTCCATGGAACTCATCGCAAGTTTTAATGCGGTAGTTTTAATGCTGTAGTTTAACCCAAATAGGCAGCTAAGCCCCCCACACCTGCTTGCTCACCATCCCCCGGTGGGATGGGTAAGAGAATTAGAAGGGTAAGAGTGTGAAAATTCATGGGATGATATAAAGACAGTTTGATAGGTAAAGGAAAAGCTGCATGTACAAACAAAGCAAAACAAGGGATTCATTCACCACTTCCCATCAGCAGGCAAGTGTTCAGCCAGCTCCAGGAAAGAAGGGCTCCATCACTCATAACAGCTGCTTGGGAAGACAAATATCATTACCCTTAAGATCCCCCTTCCTTCTTCTTCCTGCCACCTTTTATTGTTGAGCATGATCAGTAATGAGTGGTGTCCCTCAGGGATCAGTGTAGGGACCGGTCTTATTCAACATCTTTGTAAGCAACATGGACAGTGGGATTGAATGCACCCTCAGCAAGTTTGGCGATGACACGAAACTCTGTGGTTCAGTTGATACATTAGAGAGAAGGAATGCCATCCAGAGGGACCTTGACACATTTGT
>JASSUY010049327.1:0-29670 GCA_032466535.1 Forpus xanthops
GGACAGTGGCTTAGCAACTTCATTTGCCAGCTCCTTCAGGACCTGCAGATGGATTTCATCAGGTCCCATGGGCTTGTATACATTCAGAATCCTAAGATGGTATCAACCTAATAAGCCACCTTAGCATGTGAGGTCGACTTCCACAGCAGTGACACTCCATCACAGTAGTACGTCTCACTGCAGGGCTTCTGGAGCCTTTTTCTGAAAGAGAGGTGTTAACTGCTGTTAAGCAGGATGGATGTGTCCCTTGGATGCGATACTTCATCTCTCACACCTATAGGGACCACTGCCTCTTGGCTCGGCACGCTCCCTGTCAGAATTGCGAGGCAGCTCGCACGGAGGATGACCACTTGCAAGCGACACCACACGCCCTCGGCCGCATCCGTCCCGCCCCACACAAACCCCGCGAGGCCACCATGACACCACCCCCTTCCCGTGACGGGACGGCCGGGGCCGGCGGGAACGCGGGTGTGCGCAGTGCGCAGGCGCGGTTGTGTTGGCGCCGAGCTTTGAGTTGGGGCCCGGCAGGGTTGTGGTGGTGTTGTGTGTGCTGCTGTCACTGCAGGGTAAGGCTGCTGGCCCCGTGCGTGATCATGAGGGGCCGGACGGAGCTAAACGGCCCGCGGGTGGCTCTGCCCGGGGCCTGCTCCTGCGCGAGCTGTGGGGTGTCCCTGCGAGTCCAGTCCCGCCGGCAGGTCCCTGCCGCTGCCGCCTTCCTCACGGCCTGCGCGGGGTTTGCGGTTACCGGCCCGCTGCGGGTCCCGTGGGGGGGAAAGTGGGGGTGCCGCCCTGGGAGGTCCCTCGGCGTTGCGGGGTGACGCGATGGCGGCTGCGCCGGCAGTGCCCCTCGTGAGGTGGGTGCCCAGCAGGAGCCGTCCCTGACGGCAAGCGGCGTGGGCAGGGCGCTTCGGCTTCTAAAATGTACTTCTGAGGCAGTTTCGCATTTCTTGATTTGCTCCAGGGTAGTCCTTTCCCCTTCTTTAAGTGCCTGTCACTCTTCATTTTCGTGAGGCAGTGTGTGTAAAGCAGCTATCGCGGGGGAAACTGCTTTTGCTGTGGAAGCAATACACGTGTTAAAATAAGTAGGGAAGTTTCTATGGCAGTCTTGTACGTGTTGAACTGTGAAATAGACAATAACTTCTCCCCTTGAAAGCATCTTTAAATCACATTCTTGACGCATGAGTTGTGATGGTTGTTCCAGTTTATTAGTATTTTTGTATCGTAATATTTAATAGTGTGGATTTTTCATTTATTATTTAAAATACCTCAAGAGTGTTCTGCTCATTCCGTCTCAGTTTTGTCCTGTATTTGCTAAGTGTTTTTATTATCTCTGGTATGATGCCTTATGCTTTTCTGGTTTGTTGTTTACATACCGTGTTTGTCCTATTGCAGCGTTTGAGCACATGCATCACAGCCTGGGTTATGACACGCCTACTAACACAGGCTTAAGGCTTGCAGTCCCACGACATTAAAATAACACTGTGTGAAAGTCTTTTCTCATTTCTTCTCAGGCTTCTCCACATTTCCGGTAATGTAATCGATAACACAATGGCTTGCAAACCTGTGGAGAGACTGACTTTCTTTGAAATATTTAAGGCACATTGCAGTGAATCAGGTATGGATTTTCTACAGGAAATAATTTTTATTAGGGTTGCTTTCTGGATATTGGTATTTTATCTGCCTTATGTTCCGTAGAAAAGCGTTTTGCAACTTGTTAGCTGTACTTCTTGCCCCAAATCTATACTTGCTAATAACTGCTTTTTTATGTATCTCGTCATATTTTTCTTTGAAGCTTCTTTTCATAATTTGTGCTCAGTTACATTTTTTCTTGTATTTGCCTTTAAGCTGTGTCCTCCTTATGTATCCACATGCAGAATAGGTTTAGTCTTTTGCCAAATGCACCTCTAGCAGTATGATTTATTAATGGTAAAAGGAGCCTTAACTTGACAGTAACTAAAATAAGAGATAAAGTAAAAGCTACAAGTATACCTTGGATTTTAAACAAACTGAGTATTTATCTGCTCTTTGTTTTGTTAGTGGTTGGAGAATTTGGGTAGGTGTTCTTTTATATCTTATGGTATCAGAGCTCAAAGTTATCTAGAAACAAACAGAAGTATGACAGAAGGAGCAATGCAATTTTCTGCTAGCATTTAAATGTGTTTTCATATCCTGCTTGGAGGATTCTTTTTTCTTTTCACACAGTTTGCTGTATGTTTTTCTTTATAGACTTAGGACCTATCAGTCTCAACTGGTTTGAAGAACTCAGCGCAGAAGCACCCCCATATGAGCCTAAATTGTTAGAACTTGATGGTCCCCTTGGCTGTCTTGATCAAACATCTTTTAAAACGCCAAGGGCAAAATCCTCTACATACAGTCAGCTGGTATCAACTCCTCCAATTTTTAAGGAACAGATATTGCCACCTTATTCTTCTCCTGGAAAGGAAGTGGATCAGAAAAACATAGAAGCAAGTGAGTAATTTTTATTTATTTTTTTAAAGTGGCACTTAATGGTGGTTTGTGCCCTCCAGGGCAAGAGTCTTTTTGTATCTTTTGTTGTTGTAGCTGATTATTGTTAATGAAACAGAGAATGCTACTGCAGAAATTGTGGGACTAAGACGCTTATCTTAATATGCTTCCAAAAACCACCTATAAAACCACAGAAATAATCTTGACAACTGATTCAGCCTTACATTAATCTGGTAATGTATATGCAAATTCCCAGTAGAAGAGAGATTTTAATGGTCCTAATAGCACCAAGCATGGTTTGGAAGGTACCTTAAAGGTCATCTAGTTCCAACCCTCCTGCCATATGCAGGGATACCTCCCACTAGAATAGGTTGCTCAAACCCCCATCCAACCTGACCTTGAGCACTGCCAGGGATGGAGCAGCTACAGTTTCTCTGGGCAGCTGCTCCAGTGCTTCACCACTCTCACAGTAAAGAACCTAGTATCTGATCTAAACCTCAATTTAAAGCCATTGCCCTCTGTCCTTTCACTACATGCCCTGAATACTGTTAACATAAGGATATATGTGCTTATTAGTGTACTTGTTGACGGAGAATTAGAATGATTGATTGTTTGTTTTTTTTTTTTAAGCAGCCTGATTTTTCTTCTAAGCAAAATCTCTGAAAGTCTTTTTAAGAGAGTATAATATTTACCATTCTGAAGTATGAGGTCATCTGTTGCGCACACCTTCACCTATTTTAGAAAGATTTAGATGCACTGAGCTCTTTGAGCTAGTAAAACTCTTAAGTCATGAAAAGAATTTACACTTTTCCATTTGGAAACAAGGAATTTTACCACTTTATGAGTTACTTCTCATTACTTTCATGAGATGCTTGGGATTTGGAAATAAAGTGCATGTTACTGTCTATTTTTGATGTACCTGGAAGCCATAGTTATTCTCCTTGGACAGAAGGAAGATTCTTCTCTATAGGGAATGAATTATAGATTCTATATAGGGATCTTTTCTATGGAAGAATATCTAACCCCATTGCTGTAATATCCAATTTGTTCATCAGCTGTGTCTATGCCTTCCTAGCAATAAGATAAGCTTTTCTAAATAGGTTATAGAGAAACACAACTTTATTGCCAAAATTGTTCTTGTGTTCTAAAGCAGAGTCTTCAAAGGTCTAGAACTGTGCTACTATTCAAATATACTTTATTAATATTGCTTCTGGAGACTATTGCTACCCTGTTTGTTTTTCTGAAGTTAATTTCTCAACTTATTCTCAGCTGAGGACATGTTTCTTACAATTATTTGGACTTATACAGTGTTAAATCCCTTGTCAGATTTTAGTAGCACAGAATCCTATGTTTCTTCTTTTCAAAATGGTTACTTTTGCTCTGTGTCTGTGCATGTGGACATTTGCATATACTTCCCTAAGGACAGGAAGATGAAGTTTACATGTGGCTGGCCTCAGATCTTCTAGTTTTCTTGATTAAAGCCAAGTAGCTTGTGTGCGTAGGTTTTCTCCTTGTAAAAATAAGAAGCTTCTGGATTTCACCTTGGTATGGTGCTGAGATGCAGTCATGCTGTGCGTATGGGCTTGAGCTCAGAAGCCGAGAGAAATGCAGAAAGTTAGGTGTAATTTCTGTTTCAGAAGTCTGGAAATTTCTGAGTATGAATTAGTCTGAGTAGTGGCTTGTTCATGTGAGAGGCTTACTGTTCAGAGGCTTCTGCTGCTTTGGTAGGCACAATCACTTTTGCCTGGAGATGCTTAGCATAGAAACAGCTACTGCTACCAGTGACAGTGCCTCCACTAACAGTTCCTGACATAATTTTTACTTTATGATGCTTATTCAAATCAATATCTTAAGTAAATGTGAGGGAAAGTTTGTGCAAACACATGTTTGCGTGTGTTGAGTTTCTCCTAAGAATAACTTCTGCAGTGACAAGAAAGGTACAATACAGTATATTAAAGCTGACATGAAATATGTGACTCGAATAAGTTTAAGAAAATGTACTGAAGGATGTATATGTATGTATTTATTCACATATATCAGGTGAATAAAGTGACATAATGAGATTTTTTTTGGCTATAAATTTGGAATGTGTTTATCATTTTTTGGATATGGAATTTGAACATGCTCAAAACACCAAAAGAGAAAGTGTTGGGGTTGGGGGTTTTGCTTTGTTTTCAACTAAAAATCAGATGTTCTTTTTTTTTTTTTTTTTTAAGCCTGTCTTTGAACCTCAAAATTGGAACTGTTGCATGTAGTTTCACCAAGCTGTGTTCTTATATCCTGTGCTGTAGGCAGAGAGAATTTGACAAGTCCAAGTATCACAAGAAGAGATGTAATAGATCAAGAAAATGAAATACTTGCTTCTCCTCCTGGTACCTGTCACAACTTCCTTGCAGCTAGGTATGCTAAGTATGCCAACACAAATATAAAATAAAAGGGATTTTACTTAAAATCAATGTTAAGCTCACCATATTTGAGTGGTAGACCTTTTCAGAGCAGTGAATAATCTTTTATGTCTGGTATATTTGATACCTACAGGCTTCTAAGTAAACTGAGAACAAAATGCGAGTTAATTTTGAAAATGCCTGTGCTTTCAGGTGTTCTTCCTTTCTATTTTTCTTCTTCACAGCTGTCATGACATTTATTGACATTGTTTCAGTTTTCCAAATCCTCAAGATCCAGTGCAAGAAGGAGGAGCAGTGATATATCGTGTGCTTCTCAAGTAGTAAATTGTAAAGACACTTATATTATTTGCTGAGGATTTTTAGTAATAGCTCAATTTTCTACATTTAAATGAATAAATTGAAATGTGTGTATTTCAGGTAAATCCAATTGAAGTACTCATGTTGATTATAAGAATAGTTTAATTATTTAAATTAATTAAGCTGTTTCATACAGCATATTAACAAATGCATGGTTATAGTGAAATCTATTATATTTCTATTTGCCAGACAAATAATCTCTGAAAATTAATGTATTTCAGAAAAGAAAAATTTTGCTGTTTGTAATAAGCTTATAGTAAAGTTTAAAATACTGACCGCCAGTTAGAAGAAATGTACATTAGTTTTTTTTTAGTCAGGCAGATAGCCATGGGTGGAAGTGGTAATGTATGTAATGTCTAAAATATTTACCTATTTTCAGAAATTGAGAAGTTAAATTAATATTTGGTTTTGTTTTGCAGTCCAGCTATTTTAAGGAATACTTACAGAACACCCCAGAGAAATAATGTTCCTGGTTTGTATTTTCACTTTTTGGTTTTACAAAATATCTAATATGTGTAGATAAAAAAACCTTATGTTGTCAGTTTTATTTAATATCCTTATTAAATATTTTCTTTTAGGACCATATGGAAGCTTGTTTTGCACACCTAAGCTTTTGGAGGTAAATACATTATTTGTGCATTGTGTTTTTCTTTTATAGTGTGGTACATTTGGATTTCTTCATAGAAATAATAATTGTTAAATATGTTTCTAGGTCAGAACTCCAAAACGTATTTCTGAAAGTCTGGGAGCAGAAGTGGATCCAGATATGTCCTGGTCAAGTTCTCTAGCCACACCTCCTACACTTGGTGCAACAGTGATAATAGGTATTTCTGAAAATGAAGACTTGTTAAAGAAGTTCTGGTTTTGACACTGGAAGCTCACTTAGTGCGAACTGACTTTTTAATTAAAAAGGGCAAAACTCTTGCAGTGATGCTTAGTGCATGACATTAAATAATGCAGCTGTAAAAAGAGAAATGGCATTGTGTCTTTGCTTTTCAAAAGTTTTATTCCTTTGTTTAAGGGGTTAGGGAATATAAATTTAAAAATAAGATAGCGAAGCATAGGAAGAGGATTAGATGATGATTACTTTGCACTATCACAAAACTAGATGCTATTAAGATTGTCATGTGAATGTGTTTATGAAGTCTAAGGAGGTATCCCATTGAGTAAACTTTCCAGCAGCAATGTTTTTAACCTTTCTCACAGTGCCTACCATCACATCAGTGCAGTGAGGCAGGCTGACATTCTGATCCAATTGAAGACCGTATTTCCTGGGTTATTTGAACAGAGTAATTCCTGGACCTCATTTACTGTGCATCTGTGGAAGCAGCTCTGTAAACATAACTGAATGAGAGTGGGTGGGTGATAGTTGTTTAAGCAGTAACTAACAGTGATGCTAAACATCAAGCCTTGACTTAAGGTATTGCTGTAAATGGAATTTCATTAGCTTATGATAAGCAAAATGAAATTTGACTGTGTGATTTGTTGATGAAAACTCTTGAGAAAGAGTTCTCTCTCTTGGGAGAGAGGGTTGTAACGCTGTTCACAGGGCTACTGAGTTGTGCCATTTTGCATGTTCTTTCATTCACAATGATGTGACCTGAAGAGGGAGGCAGGGGGAAGTAACCGTAGCTTAATGGTGATGCTTTGGGGGACAAGTTGTTTGAGCTCTCATTCTCCCACTTCCTGGATGAGCCTAGTATTTTGTAGCAGTGATGCCCACTCTGCCATCTGACACCTGTGAAAGGAAAGAGTGAGTCATTTGGCTGCTATACAGAAAGGAGTTGCTATGTCTATGAAACATGTTATTTGAATATACTGCTCTTAGGCATCTTAAAAATAGGGTTCACTTTCTCATTTTGTAATCTAGGTGATTACTGCTTTTGTGGGAGGAAATGGAAACCAAGAAATTCTTGACAGAGGCTTCATAGTCTTATCCAGATCCTTGGATAATCCAGTGCCATGAATAACTGCTTGAAAGGGGAATGGCAGTGATGGTGGTCTCAGAGGAGTAACTGGTTTACCCACACAGCAAAAACCACAACCTGTCATTGAGGGTGTTTTGTGCTGTTATGAAACTGCATTTGTCTCTCAGGCTCACTTGTAGGACTTTTCAGTTAAAACTTTTAATGTTTAGTAGTTTTCAGTTTACAGATCTCAGTTGCATGTAAAATAATCCCATGAAAACCCTCCCAAAACACGGCTGTATTTGAACCCAGCAAATCACTTTGAAGCCAATTAATTGACTTGTCTGTCTGTTTTCTAAAGCAAGAGAGAATGATTCTATTTCTGGAGCAAAGCAACAGGATGGAAGAGCTGACATAGTAAGTAGTTTTAACAGCTACACTGTTCGTTAATTTCAGTTAAGCTATTTAGTTACATGTTTATATTCCTTGAGCCAGGAATAAAAAATTCAGGTTTTTTCATTCTAAGCTCTTCTATCTGGCTATTTTTAGAACTTACTGCTCACAAAACTAAACTTGCAAAACCTTGCTGTAGACTGTATTCTCACAAATAACCCACTTCAAGGAATACTTTTGCTGTGTTTTTAAAAAAGCAAACCAAAACCACTTGGATTCAGCAGTAGTGGGAGTCATTCAAAGAGGCATCAAACATAGGAAATGCAATATGATACTTTTCTGAGGGTGGGTTTGTTTGGTTTTTTTTCCTGTTTTGACAGAGCTTTGGAAGTTACTGTTTTGCAATTATTTCTTGTGCTTAACCACTACAACAGGAGTCAAAATTGAGTATTAATGTCAGTCTTTTGAGGGTGTTACAGTTCTTGCATAATTGTAATTTTACTGTATGTATATGAAAGCTGAATGATTATTCAGACTGAAAACTGAGGATGGCAGTAACAAGGTTCAATTATGAATTTATGTTTGATTCTCAAGTACCTGAGATTTCACAGTTAACAAACAGTTACAAGTTAAAATATGCAGAAATTCTTTCTGCTTCCTTATGTCTCCTTTGTTCGTTTTTGAGAGGCTTCCTTACAGTAACCTGCTGAACCCATTCACCACAAGTAAATTGACTGTAGAGTGGAACCTGATTTGTGTTGAAAATGGGGTTATCTGCTTATTTATTTTCAAGTCTACCTGTGAAAATGTTGCCTTTCCTTTGAAGAGATGTGGAATTATTTAAATACTGCAGTAAATGTTTTACTGTTAAGGTGACAATTCCTAGTATTTAATATAACAACTTATGTCTTTGGTTTACAGATTTCACACAACTTTTTTTCCAACCATGGTAAATGTCCTGGGACAAGTGATGCAAGTATGCTGCCTGTACAAGAGACAGTAGAGCTAAATGCTGAAGATGACATCAAAGATTTTGGTATGTCTTGGTGTTTTGTTTTATTGCTGACTATACTGTGAAGCAAGGTCGAGAGTGAGGTTACATTATATAGCTTAAGCTGTTCTCACCTCATATCCCCTGCCAACTGTGTACTCCCACTTCCTGAATAGAGTCAACTTTGTAAAACTAATCTAGCCTTAAAACAGGGAATCAGTTTCTGCTGAATCAGTAAATTAAATCAGTTTACCTTGCCACTGGATGACAGCCAGATTAGTAAGTGAAGGCGTGAAACTATGGGGGAGCTCAGAGAGAAAAATGGTGCAGGCTCAAGGGGGAAGCAAGATTACTGTTTCTAGCTGCTGAACTGACTTAGCTTTATCATGAAGTTTCACCCTAATACTCATTATTCTGTGGTGAGGTTGGTTTTGGATTTTGCTATATCTCTTCTTCATTTACTTTATATATTAGTAGTTCAAAATGTGACAAATCCTTTAGGAAAAAGGAATATTAACTTTTTTTAAAAGCATGCAGAAAATAACCAGGGGAAAAAAGTGTTTTCATTCTGTGTCCTGACATCATGTTAGTGAATAGTGAAGAGATTTGCTACATTGTGAGCTAGTTGTTTTATTTGATTTGATGGCAGAAGGGAGAAATCTGTTCAGCATGCATGAATATAAAAGGGTGCTGTAGAGATTGTCACAAGCTAGGCAAGACAGTATATCCTTAGGATTGTATGTCTCCTCTTCTGAATTAATTGGATTGCCCTACAAGTACTGTCTGGTGGTACATATAAGAACTGTGAGAGAACCAGTTTAGAATTTGATGAGGGTGGCTGTGAATGCTGGGGTCAGGATACATTGTTGTTGCAGAGCATTATGTACTCCTATTTTTATATTGCTGATTCAAACGCAGTAAAAAAAAAAAAAAGATAGTTGGTAGCAAACATATTCAAGTAATTTGTAGTCTGTAAAATACCAGAAAGGAAGGGCAAATTCATGTCCTGTTCTGTATTCCAGAATGGCTTATTTCATTGCGTACTTCAATAGAGAAAGCTAGTTAAAACAACCTCTGTGTAAAAATAAAAGGAAGAAACCCATTTCTCTTAAAGTATAAAATAACTTTTGCAAATGTCTTTTTTTTTTTTTTTTGTGTGTTTCTTCCCATTTTGGTAATAGTTAATTTGGCATTTGAAGATGCAATATAAAAAGAAGGATAGCTCAAACCTCCATGTTTATAGCTTTCAGGTGTTGATTTTCTCTGGAATAGTGTTGTATGATTGTGAAATACAATCAGTTTTATTAGGTATGCGTTTTGTTTCTGTCAAAGAAAAAAGAAATCGTAATATTGATTTGAATACCTTCATGATTTCAAGGATGTGATGAGATTATATTGTGCCAATTGTGTCATTAATAGCAGTGAGACTGAAGATATGCACTCAGTCCAAAGTACAGGAACTGCAACATATTTCAAAGATTCTTTTACTGGATTTTTTTTTTTTTCTTAGTTGTAATAATTTGGGGGAGGAGGAAAACTTTTTTTTTTAATCTGTTTACATTTAGTGTAACTATGGACTGTAAGTTAAGTACTCTCAGGTGTTAACACTTCAGAATTTTACAGGAGCTAAATTTGCATATAGTCATTAAGCATATTCATTTATAACCCAGTAATTAATTCCTGACATTCATGTCCCTAGTTTAAGCAAGTCTTAAGACTGCTCATTGTAACACTAAGCTTAGGCATCTGGCTCTTTTATCAGAATTCACAGCTTTGCTGTAGGTGTATAACTGTGGATTCGGAGTTAAGGTTCTTCAATCTGTAGATTGAAGAAGCTATTTAAATTACGAACTAATATGAAACATGAAATTCTGTAATGCTTTTAGATACTTTACCCTGACCTTTTGCCCAGAACTTTGGATTTAAACTCTTTGAATCAAAAAAACAAAATGACATCGTTCATTCCAATTTATAACACTGATCAGAGTAAATGGTATAAGTTTAACTTCAGTGTCCAGAACTATTCATGTAGTAGGAGAAATAGGTTCAGTGGCCACTGCTAAAAAAAGATTCTAACCTGAAATGATGTGATATGTCCTAACAGTCAGACAATAATACAATCTTAATCCAGAGCAGGACTGTCTAAAGTTTAAGCCTCCTTTTTAATGAGTATTGTATTATTTACCCAGAAGGAGAGGCACTTCCTGGGAAAACAGGAGAGTTCTGTTGTGCATTTCATGTCTAGGGGCTTGTCATTTCACTGACTCTCCAGTGAGTTTAGAAGTCAAAATGAGCTTCTCTGATTTTTGGATTTTTTTTTTTTTCCCTGCCTTCCAGTTATTCAGTGTACAACCAGTATCTTTATAAGCTTTCAGATACTTCTGGTTTTCTTTTTTCAATTAAAACTAATGGTTCCTGTTAAAGTAAAAAGAAATATAACTATCTTTTTAGAAAGCTCTATTCAGAAACTATTACAGGATGAAAGGACACGGGTGCAGATACTACTTCAGATTAATGTACTTTAATATGGGAAAAGGACCTGTACACTTGATCTGTAGTGTTACAGTTTCTTCTCTTCAAGATCCAGTTTAGTGATAACTTCTGCTTCTCAGCAGAAAATAGAAAAACAACGAGTAACTGTTAAAGAAATAAGATAAGAAGTGGGTTTATGCCTACAGCATAGGCATGAACTTTTGATGGGTGTATTGAAAATGGTTGGATGTGCGTGACCAAGTATTGGTAAATATTCTATGGACTTCCAGATGGCAAGCATTTCAGACGCGAGGTTATTTAGAAGTTCTAACAGAAAATTACAGAGGTTGAAATTGTAGAAAATGTGCCTTAAAAAGGTTTACGGAAAAAGCTAATCTATTGGTTATGTGCCCAAGGAAAACAGAGGACAACAGTGTTTTGTAGTTACTTTGTTACCACTTATTTGATTTGAAAAAGCCTTAAACAGTACTCTCAAAACCTAGCTGTCTTTTTTAAGGTGCACTATCTTGATAGGTGGATCTAGTTTCATACATCTGAGATGGTAATATTTTCATTTGGTATGAATAAGCTTTTAAGTCTATCTACAAAGTAGAGTTTAGGTTATTTTCATATTATTTCTATGCAGAAACAAAAAAAATCTCATTTTTCTAGCATCTATGCCAGTCATGTGGTACTTTTTAGAAGCTTCCTGATCAGTTAAAAATAAGAATCTTTTCTAAATCTTTCTTAATGCTGTACTATTCTATATCAAAGCAAAAGGTAGTTTAATGAAATCCTTAACTAACAGTTTCCTTAGCTGACAGTTACAGACAAAACCAGGCAGCTTCTTAAAGTTGTTTTGTGTACTACCATGAGGTATAAATTTGGAAGGAAAAAATACAGACATTTGTCTTGTAAAATTTGCTACTCATTCTCCTTTCCATAGGAGGAAAAAATCCATTTGACAGCTAGGTTTCATCTTGGAAACCTGCTTAAGCACCAAAGCCCTCAGGAGGCCAGGGCATCTGCATGTATGTCTTTTGCTTCCTGCTTCCTCTAACAGCAGCTGTGGTTGGAGGGTAACCTACTTTAAATTCATGTAGATTTATCTTTCCGAACTTGCTGTGGAGTAGAGGCAATTACTATAAAATTGAAAGCTGCATATACCCAAAAAAGCATGATGCTGTTCTGAAGTTGTTTCCCCACACTTAATTTTTACTACTTTTACTCTCCCCATCTTCTCTAAACTTTTTAGAGTCAGAGATGTTAAACAGCTTATTTGGCGAGATGGACAGCTTTGAGGACACATTCAGCATGCCTGTGAAGTCCAGTAGAAGTCTTCTCTTGCCGCATGCTCTCGATACAGTAGAGAAATGTGAAATAACCACTGATACAGCACAAGGAGAGGGAGATGTTCCT
The DNA here is from genome assembly GCA_032466535.1 of Forpus xanthops. NCBI lineage: Eukaryota > Metazoa > Chordata > Aves > Psittaciformes > Psittacidae > Forpus > Forpus xanthops. The sequence goes on from JASSUY010049327.1 coordinate 12,411, forward strand.
TCTGAGCAGCCTAATAGAAGAAAGATTGCCATTTCACAGGAAGTGGAAACAACTAGGTGGACTGAAAAAAGCCACTTTATTTTGCTAAAGGATTCTTTACTCCAAAACACAGATGGAGATACAGGGGATGGTAAAGATAGCTGCTTAATAGGACACAAGGAACTGGAGTCACTTAGGATTGCAGGAGATAGGCAAGACTGTAGAACATGTAAGTCACCTGAGAATGAGAAGCCTGTGAGAGAAATGCAGTCATCATCAAGCCAGTGGTCTCAACTGAACTTATCTGATCTTGATGTAACTCACTTGGAAATGTCGACATGTAGCTCTCCTTCTGACTTACGCAAAGAGAAAAACTTAGAAGAGAAGACAGTACTAATGACCAAGGATGATGCTGTGGAAACATCTTTACTGAATACTTCAGACTTTATAAAAGCACAAAAGCTGTTGAGTGTAAATTTGTCAGAAAAATGCTATGAAGTGAAAGCTTCTGAAAACAACCCAACATTGGAAATAACTCCAATAAAATCTGTGTTGCTGAGTGTTCAAGATCCAAAGTTAGTAAAAGGATGTGCAGCTGAGAAGGTTTCCAAAATGAGCTTCTTAAACTGTAATTCTTTATTAATTGAAAGTACAAATGTCACAGAATATTCTGTAGTCTACAACAGCAGCTTTTCCAAGCATTTAAAAGCAACTTCTAAATCTGTCATAACTGATGTTCTGTCTCACCCACTTGTACATAGTGCTACATCTCCAAATAATAGCAATGACCTACATTTAATAAATAATGAAAGTACTCTTACAGAGTCTGGCTTGAAAAGCAGCTTGAATATGTTATCCAGCTTGAGAAAGAGATCCAAGAGATTCATTTATACAATAAGTAATACGTTACTATATCAAGAAGAAGAAATAGAGAAAGAAATAACCTCTGAGTCACCTATTCATCCTGTATTACCACATTCAGAATCTGATTCGTATGAATTTCAAGGATGTCATGTGGCCAGTGTTGATGAGCAAGGTATATTATTAAGCTTTTCATCATTTGTGGAGGCTTCTTTATTTATTAAGAACATTTTCTTTAAATGCTTCAGATAAAATAATGTAAAACCTTGTGTTTGTGATAGTAGTTCTACAACTGGGAGTCATTATACAGAGCTAGTCCATTTATAATAATAGTGACAGAATAGCATTATTTTCACGTAGGCTGGTGCTTTCTGCTTTATTCTCAGCTTACTTTCTGGAATGGAGACTTCCAACTTGAGTCATTATTCTAACTGACAAGCTTTATTATCTTTGTCAGTGCTGTTCAGATATCTGTAGTGTCAAGGGCCATCCTGACTGAGTTGATAACTTCTGAGAGATCAGAAAAAATGAGCAAGTTCTACTGTTATTTTTCTAAAATTGGAGGGCTTAAGACTGTATACGTGTCTCTTTTCAAAACACAAAATATCTAAAAACCCAAATTATATAGTGAAAGAAGCACATGCTCCTGTTTTTAAAAGCTGTTGTCACTAGAAGAATTATTTTAATGTTAGGAGTTGAAGTACATCGCTTTGAAGTCTGAAATAAAAACTTCTGTTGAGACACAAGGAATGGAAGCCCATCTCTTCAAATTTCATTAAAACGAAAAATTGGGGGGTTAATTTTTTATATATATATATATATATATTTTAACTAATAGTAGTTAACTGCGCACTTGTTTCTGGCTATTAGAACGTAAGTAGATTAAAGAGATCTCCAGTCTTGTTGAGGTGTTCACATTTGAAAACAAAAGTGGTGTTTATGGTACCAGTTTTAAGCATATGTAGAAATGATCTGATTTTACATTTGTTTGAATAAATAAGACCTACTTTATTAACACTTTTTTTTCTCTAATGTCTTCTCTTGTAGACTACTTGCTTCTTGCTGAAAGAAAATGTTTGCAGTCAAGTATCAAGGAAGATAAACTTGGCACTTGTACTTTAAAAATGGATATAATGGGTAACTCATCTGGGAATTCCTTCAATGATAGGCTGAAGCAACAAGACCCAAGAGACTTAAGGGAAAATGCAAGAGAGGATCAACCTGCTACATCATTAAAAAGCTTAGATATATCTAATACATGGAAAGAAGACATAACAAATTCTTTAAATAGTGAAATAACTTCAAATATAAAACGTAAAGTTCTAGCTTCAGCATGCCTAATGACAAGAAAGCATTCCAAATTGTTCCCTAAAGGGTGTTGCTCAGAGAAAGGCAAGAAAGATAAGTACATGGGTGCTAATGTGAACAATGGAGGTTCTGTACCTTGGAGCCTGGAAGAAGAACTCGCATGGTCTTCCCCCAGGAATAATGAACATTTGATTGATATGTACCATGGCACTACATCTGTGACAGACAGTAGTTTCAATAATACTTTGAGTCAGATCAACACTGGCATGAATGGAATCAGTAGTGATTGTTGTAATGAAGTATCAACTGATAAAAGGCTTGCTACAGACCAGTGGTCAGTGGCTAGCTGTAGAGAAGCACTTGGACCTCTGGGAGTAAACTGCTCAGAAAACTATAGTACTGGATTAAAAAAAGAGGAGAAAACAGATGTGGCTGCCTCTTCAGAAGTTAGAGCCAACAATGAAAAGCCAAAGTCAGCTGAAAACAGTGAAAGCCCTCAAGCAGCTGATTTCAGTAATGTAGCTATAGAGATCGCTAAAGAATCCATAGATTGTATAGATTATAATTCTTTAAATAAAGTGATTTCTGAAGAAGGTAAACAAATAACTACTATGTATTCTAGCAAAAAGCCGATTGCAAACCTAAAGTATAAAGGGAAATCTTCAGGAAGTCTTAATGCATGCTGTTTGAATCTGAGCTTTGGTGGCTTTCAGACTGCTTCCAATAAGCAGATTGAGTTCTCTGAAGTCAATATAGCAAAAGGCAGAATGCTGTTTAAAGATATTGAAAATGAATGCTTTGAAGCCTGTTCTATGGAAAGAGTCAGAAACTTTTCAAATCAAGATAAAAAGGAGACTATATTTTTCTCCGATTCAGAAAGCAACTTGGCCAGTATATCCGATTCTCTAGATTCACAGACAAATTTTCTTAAGCCCAGACATACACAGTTTACTCCACACAAAACTGGCTTGTGTAAAAGCTTTCCTAGAAGCCCACAGTCCTTGCAAGAAACAAATCAAACCTTAACAGCAAGCCAAGAAGCTGAAATTGCTGAACTTTCTAGTATACTGGAAGAAACGGGGAGTCAGTTTGAATTTACACAGTTTAGAAAGCAAAGTAACATGATACAGAGTCATGCCTTCCAACAGTTTGGAACATGTGGAAGAAAAAATGTGGAAAATAATTCAGAAAAAAGAAAACATGCTGGGTTTTGTAGCACTGTAAAAACTGAGAAGTATTGTATGAAGCAGGAAGACACAAAGAAAGACTCTGATGTTGTGGAATACAAAAAAGATAATGACAAAAAGGTTTCTTTAGCTAACTTGAACAGAAATGAAAGTAGAACATCTAGTGAGAGCTTTCCAGTAGCTAAAGGGGACAGCTGTTCTGATTTTGTAGGCTTTAGTTCAGCTGGAGGAAAAAAAATAAGTATTTCTGAGGCAGCTTTGAACAGATCTGCAGAGCTCTTCAGGGACTTGGAGGACGACAACTATTTGTTTAAGTCTTCTAAAACTAGTACTAGATATCACTATTTAAATAGTCATATGTCTTCTAACTGTAATTTTGTCAGATGCCTGGAAAAAGAAAATGAAGGAAAAATGGTTTCCGTTTCAGATTTCAGAAGCATAGATGCCATTGCACACTCTGATTCTGTTTCCCACCATTCACAGAAAAAAAATGAGGAAAATATGAGTACACTGTTTAAGGAAAATGTGGAAAATCAGACAAAAAGATCAGTAGAGTATAATGAAAATGCTAATTTCAGCAGTACTAACACTACCATCAGCAGTGTGTCGTTCATTAAAAACCAAACCCAGAATCATAAAACTTCCAATCAGTTTTTGAATCAAGAAGGTCACCAAGTTGAAGGCAGTTTACAAGAAGACTTATTAGATGTAACATGTGTAGGAGATGCTATTACAGGTGCAGAAGAACAAAATGTAAATATAGTGGATGAAATCAAAAACCTGACTCCTAATCAGAAAGGAGAAGACAGAAAGGAAAATGAATGCTTGTCACCAAAATGTCAAAGTCTGGCTGGTGATAATAAATCCATTTCTGTTGCAGCTTTGAATCATTCTCTACACTTGATCAATGTACAGTGTGCAGAAAGAGATGTAAATGTTCTGGACAGCTCTCATAAATTAAAGGCAAATTGTAAAAATATGGAAGAAGACAACACTTATGATAAGATCCTGTTGGAGAATGAAAGCAGAATAAAAGTAGGTTCTTACCATCATCAAATACCTGTTGATGAAGAGGTGGATGTTGAAAAAAATGAAGTGGAGAGGAGCTATCTGACTGGATTTCATACTGCTAGTGGCAAAAAAATAACAATTGCTGATGGGCTTTTAGCTAAAGCTGAACAGTTTTTTGCAGAAAATGTTGATGTAAGAAAGGAACATAATGACTATTGTGAGAACCCCATAAAAAAAAGGAAATGTGGTAAAAACTGTGTCAAAAACTGGGATTTGCGTGTTGAAAACACTGTTCAATGTGACACAGATAAACTTAATAGAAAGCTTATTCCTGAAGAACCTAGAAATCAATTTAAGCAGGTAGTAGAAAGCAGTCCCATTAAACAGCCTGTGTTTCTTGATACTGTTAAAGTAGATACTTCTTTTAAGCTGGGTGAAAGAAGTTCGCTAACTTCATATACATGTGAAAAAGGTGATGTCCGTCCTGGAAAGTCAGAATTGGAATTGCTTCCTGGACAGGAGAGGGATGCTTTGAGTAGAACTTTTTTGTCTGAAGATGAAAAACTGCTTGTAGAGAGAGAGATGGAATACTCACCAAAAAAGAGAGATGATTCAGAAAGCATGCGTGATTCTCCTGTGCACTCTGCTGCATCTCTGAATTTAATGAAGGTATCAAATAACCTTGAAAATTCTGTGCCTGGAGTTACAAAAGATACTTTATTTGCTGAGGATAGAAACAATATATCTGATCAATCCCTCCTCTTAACTTCAAAAAGCAGCAGCTCTCATTTGAACTGTGACAGTACAGAGTTTGACTTAGAACATTTAAATGAAATTTGTGCTGATACAGATGGCTTCATGAACACCACAGTTAACACTTGTCAAAACCAGTCACTAGTCGGTCTTCCTGAAGATGAAACTAATTTAGCCAGGTTAAAAGAAACAGCACTTAGTGTTGAGAATCAGAAGGGTGATCTGAAACAAATTGTGTTTAGTACAGCAAAAGGTAAAGCAGTTCCTGTTTCAGAAAGTGCATTAGCAAGTGTCAGAGAAGTGTTTCAAGATGACTACAGTGAATCTGTGAAATATGAGAGTAACTTGAGAACCAATCAAACAAAAATTACTGGAAATACATCTGCCATCATTCATGCTGAGTGCCCAAATTCCTTTAAGTTTTTAAATGCTGCAGGAAGTGAAGAGATTAATTCATCCACATCCCATTTTGTTAAAGTACATGCAAGTGCTAGTGAAAGTTATCACCAGGATATAAATACATCTGCAGATGCAAAGCCCATTTCTAATTCTCAGATGCAGTGCTTTGAACACAATAGTAAGCTTTTAGGGCACTTGCCTATTCCAGGTAAGCAGATACAGGAGTCAGATTCTTCTACAAGCAGTTGTGGGTTTTTCAGTACAGCAAGTGGTAAGCCTGTACAACTATCAGAAGAGTCACTCAGGAAAGCCCGGCTGCTCTTTTCTGAAATGGAAGGGAATCAGTCATCTCATGTACAAGAAGCACTTTTAGTTGAGGAAGGTGTTGAAAAGTCTGAAATGCACACTAAAATAGTTCCTAGGAAAATGCAGATAATGTTACCAAGAGGGGAAGAAAATACCAGCACTGAATTGATTTCAGGTCCTGCTTTTGGGTTCAGCACTGCAAGTGGAAAGCAGGTAAAAGTCTCGAAAAATGCCTATCAAAAAGCAAAGGCAATTTTAAAAGAATGTGATGACTTTTTGAGCAGTGGACTTTGCATTACAGATCACCTCAGTTCAATTAAAGAGAATGATCAACATGTGGAATCTGTAGCTGATAAAGTGATTTCAGAATCCAAACTTGAAAAAAGGTGTAATGAAGACTTTGATAATGAAAGCATCTGCCTTGAGGAAATTAAGTCTTTTCCAGGCACTCACCATGTTGAAATGCCCGAGTATGTAGCAAATAGTAAGAAAAACAAGCAGTTAATGTTTAAAAGTAACTTTCAGCAAGAGGAGACTAGAGCTTCTGGAAAAGGTCAGCTGAACCTGGGAACAAAAATGGAGTCTGAAGCAGTTTCATGCATTGTTACTGCTAAAGCAGAAAGGAATACTAATTTTCTCCAAACTCCAAATAGTTACTTGGAAATAGAGGCTGTAGAAAGTGCAAGAGCTTTTATGGAAGACGATCTTTCCAGTTCTGGAGCACAAATTAATGCTGCACAGTCCTTCGGTGGCCAACTGGATAAAAACTTTCAAAGTAAGACCTTTGGAAAGAGGCACTTTGAAGAAAAAAACTCACTCGGTAGGTCTTTGCCTTATATATGTTCAATTCCCTATTTCTGCACGGCGGGTTTGAGGGTGGTTTTTAAATGCCACATTTGTTTTATGTCATATAGAAGTTGAAGTTCTTTCTCTAGTGTCAATGACAAAAATTAGTCTTGTTGCAGGCAGAGTTCCTCCACTTGCTGCAGCTCATCCACTCTTTAGAGCCTTAAATGCACACTGCAAGCTGAATTTCTGATTAGTATTTGAAGGTGTGCAGGTTTAGCTGATTTATCATAAAGTAATGGAAGAAAACTACTGCTCCTTTTCTCTTTGAACCCAAATCTAGTGGTTTTTCATTGCAAAATGAGCAGCAATATTTCCTTTGCTACCTTTTTGAGCCTTGTAGGTAAGGAAATGGTTTCACTTGTATCATGGTTGCCAGTCTGATATGAAAAATAGGTGTTGACGTAAAAGCACAGTTTACATTCTAAAAGTGATCTGTCTCAGGGCTCAAGTGTTGGTACTTAATGCTTGCAGTCACCCAGACCTGTTCAGGGACCTGGGCTGACTGAAGACTCTTTATGGAATCATAGATTGCACTAGAGTTGATGCCCAGCTGTGCCAGTTCAAGTATGAAGGTTGGGCAGGCCAGTGCGGCAAAGCGGGCAGGTGTGAAAAGGCAGATAGGTCTCTCTCAGCCCAACTTGTAACAGCTGTGCCACAGTTGAACCACATCCTTAGTTATAGCTTCTGTAAAAGGTGTTACACAATTTTTTGGAATTCTGGATGGGCTCTAAGTACTTAAAGTATAAAAAAGACGCAGGTGAGCTGTGCTGCTGCAGTCCACTGCAGTGCACTTTGAGGCAGACTGTCTTGAGTATCTTTGATAACTTAAGGCTCACAAATTTTGATTTGGATGGAGCAGACTTACTGACCACAGAAGATTTTGCAAACCTTGAAATCATTCTCTGTAACACATACGCAGTTATTCTGTACAGAAGAAACTTCTGCACCTTACAGTGAAGTAGCTTGATGTTCAAAAGGTCTGTCTAATAGAAATGTGATCCCAAAACTTGCTACTTCTGTTTGCTCTGAGTTCTTTAATGTTTTATTTAGCAATTATAATTAAGTTATACGGTATTGATAAGCAACTGAGCTTAAAAGAAGCATCACTTTTAAAACTGTGATTTTTTTCTAGGAGAACCTCCAATTAAAAGACAGCTGCTGCTTGAGTTTAACAAAACACAGAATTCCCCCAGATCTTTGAAAGCTTTGAAAAGCACCCCTGATGGTAACTTTAGTCTTCTTGTATTCTAAAGCAGTAATCTGATACTAATTGTTGTCTTTAGGATTCTTCCATTTCCAGTAAACTTACGTGTAATAAGATTGCTTAACTATTGCTTTCATCAGTATAGTCATGGAAATCCAGGGAAGCTGCTGTGGTGATGTCTCTGCTGAATTGAAAATCACATGGTATGCCTTCTTGTGTAGAATCTAAATATATTACAGTCTACTACTTCTGCAAGAACTCTGGTGTACAGCTCAGTAGGAGTTTATCCAGTTTCTCCTAAATCTCTTCTATACTAAAATCTCACAAATTCTAGTCTTAGAAGGCAGAATATATTTTATTGATCTATAATTGCTCAGTTATAAACTGTATCTACAAGAAAATGAGAAGTTATTGGTAATTTTATCATATAATAATTTGTGAACAATATATTTACTCTGTTACAGATATTTTTAGTATTTTAAGTGAGTAATATGGAGGCTTATGAAATCAAGTGGAATCAAGGTTTTAAAGTTTGAGTTGATGCTTTAAGTGAAGCTAGTTAGTGATTAGGATATTTGGATAATATGATTTTGGCTACAGGCTTTGGTTATGGGATATGCTGTGTTCTTTAAGGAACTTGTTCTTTCTAAGCACTGCATGCTCTCACTTAGAATTCAGTAGCAGGATTCAATTATAATGGTTTAACCAGTATATTGGTTTCTGGTTGCTGTTCTAAATCTGTTCTAAACATAAGCCCCTTGATCAAAAGTTTTAAATGGAATTAGTGTCTACCAGAGAGTAATTTTGTACCCTTCTTATGTAAATATTATCCTGCTTTGCAGCAGGATCACTTATTCTTTGGTGCAACAACTGAAAACAATTGCGATCTCCAGTAGTCTTGCCTCTGACTTCTAGAACAGGGGATCTTGTATCTATGCCTTCTCATAGGAAACTCCCTCATTGCAGCCCAAGGATGTAGCACAAATGAATTTAAATTCCATGCAGACATGATTTAGTTCTGTTGATATTTCCAAGATAAACACGCCCTTCAATGATAGAAGGAGGATTTTGTGCAAATGGGCACAAAATCTGTCATAACTTAAAAAAAAAATAAAAAGTGAGTTGCTAGAAGAATTGTAAATGGAATGGTAGCCTATCTGGAATTAAATAAATTATAAACATTTCCCTTTCTAGAGCCTAAAAACTTCTTTCAGGCTCACAAATAGTAATTGTGGAGAGTTTGGCATTGAGGTCACTTATCCTTTATATCTGTCTGCAACAAGTGAAGATGTTTTATACAAAGATTTTATTGGTGGGGGTGGGGAAGACCAAAGCAGTTAAAAAGATTTCCACTGTAGATTTGTGTATTTATAACATTAATATAGAAAAAAATATGTGCTGTAAATATCCATGTAATGTGCCATTTCAGACTTTTTTTTCTAATTATCTTACAGGCATTTTCAAAGACAGAAGAAAATTTATTTACCATGTTCCTTTAAAACCCATAACTTGTCAACCTTTTGGGTGAGAAATTTATAATATACTTTACAGTTCTTCTAATGCAGTTTCTTAAAACCTTGGAAGCCCTCGTATCCTTTTAAAAATACATGGAAATAATTTGCTACCCAACTTTATAAAACACTTATGATGTTACTTCAAACTAAACAAGTTACCATTACACATTGCTGCAGTAAACCACTGAGATGCTAAACAAATTTTACACTTGTATTTCTCTTTTCTCAGTAGATAGAAAGTAAGTATTTGGTTTTTAAAATGTCAAAGATTGATATTTTGTCATTCTATTGATGTAATGTTGAATGTTGTATTACTAAATTAAGATTATAAAAATCCTAACAAATAGTTTTGTCAGGAAGCTAAAACCTGTATTTTTAAATGTTTTCATCTTTGTAGGGCTACAGAAGAACGGCAGGAAGTCAAGAATCCTACCCTTACTCTACCAGATCAGGACTTTAAAGGATTCAAATCTAAACCTGCCATTTTTCAGCACTGTGCAGTAAGGCAGTCTTCAGATGGTACTTCAGGGGTTTCTACTCCGTGTAAAGCCTCAACAAAAGAAAGTGAAGAAACAAGAAGATCGTACAAATCTGGCAAAACTGCTAAAACTTTTATTCCACCCTTCAAAACCAAGCTGACATTTTCGACAGGTGAACAGCGCAGTAGCAAAAGGTGTGACTCACCAATCAGCAAAGATATGACTGAAGAGATGGAATTAAATCAGATCACAACTGAACCAAATATTGCTGAACTTCAAGACCACCAGTTCGGCATCCAGCATGGGGCAGACACTGACCTAGAAAATGGCAATTTAGGTATTTTTTCAGATTTTGATCACTTAACTATTATGAATACTAACCATCAGAATTGAACCTTTAAGGGTTTTTCATATTTGGTCAGGCTTCTTTTTTAAGTAAAAACAAGCTTCTCTTTCAGCTTTTTTCTTTGTTGGGGGGGGGGTGGTGGTGGTGGTGGTGGTGGTGGTTCAGGAAAATTAGGAAGTACTTTCCTAGTATTTTATATTGCACTCCTAATAAATCATATGCAACTCTTTTCCAAAGTTAATTAAGAACATGAAAAATTTGCTTTCACACAGTACTTCAGAAACAAGCTCTTTTATGCTTCATTTGATACTTGATTTAATAGTGTGACTATGTATCTTTATATTAAGGTCCTTTCCAACACTAACTATTTTATGATTCTATGATTCTGTATGCTCCAAAAAAGGGTTTCCTGGTTTAATTATTTTTTTTTTCTCTTTGCAGATCTGGTCAAGATGATGACAAATCTTCATTGTGCCAGAGATCTGCAGGAAATGAGAATTAAAAAGAAATATAGGCAACATATTAGCTCCCAGCCAGGCAGTCTTTATGTCATTAAAACATCTGCAAGAAACAGAATCTCTCTGAAAACTGCAGTAGAAGAGAAATCTCCTAGTTTTTATTCTACTGAAGAGGTATATTGGTATCTTTTTACTGTGTGGCTTTTCTGGGATTTGTTCCTTAAGACAAGCAAACAAAACCTCAGTATCTTTTAAATAGATGTATTCTTCAATTTTGGGTTGAGTGTTTACAGTAACTGTTAGACCAGTTGCTGCAGTATTTAAACAGCTTTACATATCCACAGCTTTAAAGACTTTTCCAAATAATAAAGGTCATAAATATGTCTCTGTAGTGTTATAATCAAACAAGAAAAGCATCAAACAAGGAAAAAAGATCTACCAATGATAGTTGCTATTGACTTTTAACCCATATAAAGAGCTTTCTTTGAGATAAAGTTAAAATTTAAGCTTAGCTAAGTCTATACCAAAAAAACTTTGCTTTTAGTACAGTGAAGGTACAAAACCTGTTGAATGTTTTTAAACACTTACAAAGGACATTATGATACTGTTCTGCTAGAATAGTTGCTGAGAAATCCTACATTCTCCTCAGATTACATACGATATGACATATTTTATCTGAATTTATGACATTAGATATTCAGCTGAATTCTTACTTTTTTGTCATTATTTTGTCTTTTTAATCTAATTTTTTGCAGCTTTACACATATGGTGTTTCAAAATATTGCATACAAGTTAACAGCACAAATGCAGAATCATTCCAGTTTCTCATCAAAGACTTCTTCAGTAAGGAGTATATATTAGCTGGAAATGGGATGCAGCTTGCTGATGGAGGATGGCTAATACCTACAGATGAGGGACAAGCTGGAAAAAAGGAGTTTTACAGGTACTGCTACTTAGGAACTTGAGACAAGTCTGTTCTTTGTTAATTGTCCCCTAGAATAAAATCCAATACAGTGATCTTTTAAAGCCTCTGAATACTTTTACTGTGCATTTTTAATATATCTCTTTTAGTGTAAGTAAAGATATTGTAGGATTGTAAATTTACTATGTAGACTAATGTTGGAGATCTTCGCTGACCATTAAAGAAAGCATACAAAGTCAATTTAGAAAATTTCTGGGAATTCTCCAACAGTGTAAATAGTCCAATTAAATAAAATATTACTATTTTCTGTTACTAATAAAATATAACTATTTTCTGTTAATTCAGGACTTTACTATTGCACACACATGCTGCCAAAGCATATGAGAACAAAACTGCAGTATTCAGATGATAACCAGATCAGGTTATGAAATGTAACCTTCCTCTTTTCACTCTAATAAACATTCCTTTGTTAATGTAGCCTGTGTACATACACTGAATACAATGCCAGGGAAAAATAGGCAAGTGAAAACTTAAGTGCGTTTCATATTAATTTGTTAACAATTTATCTGCAGAGCTCTCTGTGACACGCCTGGTGTGGATCCAAAGCTAATAACAGAGGCCTGGGTTTACAATCACTATAGGTGGATTGTGTGGAAATTGGCTGCCATGGAAGTCTCTTTTCCACATGAATTTGGTAACAGATGTTTGACGCCAGAAATGGTGCTGTTGCAGTTGAAATATAGGTACGTGTATAGCAGTTTATTTGGAGTTACAATCTGTGATACTGTGTGCTTTCCAGGTCATAATATTATAAACTAAGCACCTTTACCTTGCATTTACTGTTTTATTAGAATGTTTGTATTGTTAAAACTTATGCATAGCAGTATTAAAAATGTTATTTTCAAAAATCTGCACAACATTTGCTTCGCTACAGTAGTACTTAATCATGTCAATTGATTAACCTGTAGTTCGCTATGGTTGTTTTTAAAGACAACCAATGTGATGGATATTGTTTGCTTTAACCAAGCATCTTGAATTCTTTTTTGTAGGTATGATTTAGAAGTTGATAAAAGTAAACGATCAGCAATCAAAAAAATAACGGAAGGAGATGATGCAGCAGGTAAAACACTTGTACTGTGTATCTCTAAAATCATATCGCTAAACACCGTTGTACCTCCTAGTGGTAGCAATACGAATGTGGAAAGTAAAAAAGCAGCAGCAATAATTGAAGTTACTGATGGCTGGTATGGGATTAGAGCTCTTCTGGATCCACCTCTCAAAGCTTTCTTACATAGAGGAAGGCTGGCTGTTGGTCGGAAGATCATAGTGCATGGAGCAGAACTTGTTGGCTCTCAGAATGGATGTACACCACTGGAAGCCCCAGATTCTCTTATGTTAAAGGTAAAACAAAATATTAGTTCAGCTTAACTGGATGTGACCAAGAGATGCGATAGATGCTGTGTAATTGAGCCATGTTTTATAAACAGAAAAAGTTTTCTCAGGACTTTATAAACGGAGTTTTCTTGAAGTTCAATAACTAGATTTGTAAGACATGACACCAGGTAGCTGACACATTCAATAGGATGGAAAGACAAGTTTAAAATACTAAATTCTGCCAAATTTTTCTGCATGTTTTGAAAGTTCCAGCTCCTTTATTTGGCAATATGGAAACTGGGGGAAGAATGTGGGAGAAGAAACAGCTCATGAGAGGTTGAGCTTGGACAGGGGTATCTTTAACTTTTCTGTGGATGATTAAAGCTCTCGGTAAAGTTTCAGCATAAACTTTTGCTCTTCTGGTATAAAACAGTGGCTTGTCTCATAGGTGCGCATTTCCTAGAGAATTTTAATTCATCAATTTTTTTGTTTCCTGTTTAAAATACGTTCTTCAATGTGAAGAGAAACCTTGAAATTGAAATGTGATATGTTCAGGTGCAAAAATGAGATATTCTTAGTGAGGTCAGTGTGAAAATAGTCTTTCCTCTAGTTATAATAAGTTGGATATTTTTTTGACCTACTGGTGACAGTTTTTCAACATTTGACTTACTCAGATTTCGGCAAACAGCACTCGCTGTGCACGATGGCATGCAAAACTAGGATTTCACTCGGATCCCAGGCCTTTCCCCTTGCCTTTGTCATCCCTTTACAGTGAGGGTGGTGCAGTGGGATGTATTGATGTAGTTGTTCAAAGAACTTACCCTATTCAGGTATGCTATTTTATTAATCTAACAGGTTTTATGAGGTAAAAATCGTGTTAGTTTATTGCTATATTATTCCTCAAATCAGACATTGTATGGAGAGAGAAAAAAATTGAGAGAAGATGCCATTATGTGTAAAATAAACAAGAGTGGTTCCTGCAGTGTGTGTTTATTCAATATTTCAGGACTGGAGGATCCTGCTGTAAGAAGAATTTGAGTTTGTGCTCAGGATCGCTGGTTGGCTTTGCTTTCAGCTTCAAAAAGCCAGAAATAATTGAACTTCAGTCTTGTAATCTAAAAAAAACCACAGTGCTTGTTTTAAAGGAGAAAAAATACTGACAATTTTAACTCCAACATAAAACCAAATTTTTTTCTATCAATATGCATATCCCTGTAAAAAGTTAGATATTTATAGCCATTAGTAAGGTTACTTTTTCTTACATGTAGGTGACTATATTGTGTAAGATGTATAACTTTAAAATGTTTCTGAAAATACAGTGTGATTATGGGGTAAAATAGAAGGAAGACCTTTCAAATACCACTTGATATGCAGACATCTTCAGTATGGTCAGACTTCACTCTAACTACTTGCTTTTATGACAATACCACCTACAAAAAGCAACGTTTTTATAATTAGTAATCAATCCTCTTAATGTTAACAGTTTAATCAGGATACAACTTTCAGATTTTGTTAACTTTTCTCAGAGCAGGTTACACTTGGCATTTACACATGAGTTTTTTTTACTGTTTTCTTTCTGAAGTGTTGTATTAACTGTTGTTTTATGTACAATGAATTCTGCAAAGGTAATAGCAATACTTGGTTTGGATCATTACATTATCGTAAATAAATTTCATTAATGGAGGAAATTGCAGCACTTACTATGTGAACTGCCTGATAGGCAGAAAGGGGACTAATCTGTAACCACATCAATAGTAAATAGCTTCCAGGCTGGGGAGAAAAGTGGTGCTTTGTATCTCTTTATATCAAAGATTCATGTGCTGATGTCTTGTTTGTTTGGGCTTTTTTAAACACTTAGACTCTTGCTCAAACACAACAAAACAATAAGAAGATGTAGGCTGTCTGTCTCCTTTTACTCAAGAGTCAAGGAGTATAGGAATCACAGTAACTAATTAAAGGTGTCAAACTATGAATACTGCAGGAAATGCATGGCATGCAGAGTCTATTTCAGCAATTCACTTCTTCATAAAGATTAGTCCTTCAGCCCTTTCTCATCCTGCTCTCACTATATTCTCATGCTGCTTCTCTATGCTAAACCTGGAGCTCACCTAATCCTGTTGCTTAGCAAATATAATTCACTAAACCAGGAGCAACTAACTCATAGTAATAATACGAAAAAACCCAACCAAACAAAGCTAGCCAAAAAAATAACCCCACAACTAACTGCTGTCTGTTGGATTAACAAACTGAATGTGGTCTGATGAGATCAAATATGTGCTAAAGCAAGTACAAAAGAGAAGTAGGACTGTGCAGCAAAGAGAAAAGTAAGGGATCACTTTCAGGAGCACTGACCTCTTTAGCTTCCCTATTCCTTCAAATTAGGCAAGGTTGTGAACAAGACTGAAGTTCTCTGAAACCATTTCAGGCAGAAAAAGTTCAAAACTATCTTCAGAAGAACATCATAGCTCTTTTACAGCATATAACCTAGCTTGTTAAAACAGACAGTACAGTTGATGTGGAAACACAAATTGGGTACAGGGTAGAACGCAGTTCTGATGTATTTTTAAGCATTGAGGTTGATGGTTCATATCTTAATGTATCTGCCAATGGGATCCAGCTATCTTCAAAATCACATCATTGACACCTGTTAGTATAAGCTTTGTTTTCTTCAGCTGTCCAATCATGCAGTTTTGATTACTCATTCATTCTGTCTGTGTATCTTTAAAGTGGGGATTTACCAACTAATTCTGTTGGGTTTTGCGGTCTACCTATTATACTGAAAGAACTTATGACCTGTTGCCTGTTCATTTTTCTTAAAGCATTTTTACTTAACAGTGAATATCAGAAGGAAGTTAAATGAAGTTAAAAATATTGAACGTCTGGGTTTGATTTTTTATTTTTTATTCTTTTTCTTTTAATCTTATTTCAGTGGATGGAAAAGACATCAACTGGTTCATACGTATTTCGTAACAGCCGAGCTGAAGAAAGGGAAGCTGCCAAGCATGCAGAGGGTCAGCAAAAGAAACTGGAAGCTCTGTTTGCAAAAATCCAAGCAGACTATGAAAAGCATGAAGGTAGAGTTGTCGTTATTTCAAAACATGTATCAAGAACACAAAAACTTCGATGTTCACAGAAGAGTTTAAAGAAACTGGCAAAACTTATATGGTAATAGAGAAGCAGAGATAGGGTGTTGGGTTGATTTGCTGCTGTTGGTTTTGTGTGGTGGTGTTTTAGGTTTTTTTCATTTCCTGCGTATCAAGACCTTTCAGTACAAAGCAGTTATATACTTATTTGCTTGGCTTTTCAGCTCTCTGAAAAGCTTTTCCTGAACGTGGTGATAGCCCGGCTACTAAAAAGCTCTAAGGAGGTGATCCTTCCCCTCTGTTTAGCATTGGTAAGGCTGCATGTGGACTGCTGTGTCCAGTTCTGGGCTCCCTCGCACAAGAAAGATGGGGACATGTTTGAGAAGATCCAAAGGGCCATGAAGATGCTTAAGGTGTCTGACATAAGAGGAAATATTGAGAAAGATGCTCCTGTTCAGCCTCAAGAAGAGAAGGCTCATGGACATCTGATCTGTGACATAAATACCTGAAGAGAGGGTGCCGAAGATGGAGCCAGGCTTTCCCAGTGTTGCCTAGTGGCAGGACCAGAGGCAGTGGGCACAAACTGAAACAAGAGGGTCCCTCTGGACATCAGGAAGCCCTTTCTCACTGTAGGGTCTCAAGAGCGCTGCTTACAGAGGCTGTGAAATATCCATCTTGGAGATACGTAAAAGCTCACTGGACATGGTCTTGGGCAGTGTGTTGTATGTGACTGTATTTGAGCAGGAGGGTTGGCCACAATGACCTCCAGAGATCACTTCCAACTTCAGCCATTTTCCTGATTCTCTAATGGGATGACACTGTGCCAGTAATTTCTAGCAGTAGTTTCAGGTCTGCTGTTGCTGTAAGTGCTGCAGCTTCATGAAGCTCACTGCTGCAACAGAAAGTGTTTGCTTCCTCTTAGGTTTGCCTCAGCTAAACTGGAATGAGGAAGGAAGAGTATTAGGATTCTTGCGACACTGATTATGGATTCAAACTGTCTTGATACTCTGGTCTGTGGTTTTGGGAGGAGTTTTTATTGGTTTTGGTTCAGTGTAGTTCTGTGGGTGGGGTATTTTTTGTTATTGTTGATTTGGTTTGTTGTTTTTTATCCAGAAACAGATAGGATTCAATCACTAACAGTAACCTGTGCAGTTCAAATTTCATATGATCATACCTACAACCCAGATAGCCTCTTACTTTCCATTAATTTTTCTCATGCTGATCTGT
>JASSUY010049329.1:5066-20947 GCA_032466535.1 Forpus xanthops
AGAAGAGAAGGCTGTGTGGAGACCTCATAGCAGCCTTCCAGTATCTGAAGGGGGCCTATAGGGATGCTGGGGAGGAAATTCTTTACTGTAAGGGTGGTGAGACACTGGAATGGAAGTTGTGAATGCTCCATTGCTGGTGGTGTTCAAGGCCGGTTTGGACGTAGCCTTGGGTGACATAGTTTAGTGTGAGGTGTCCCTGCACCTGGCAGGGGGGTTGGAACTAGATGATCTTAAGGTCCTTTCCAACCCAAACCATTCTATGATTCTATGATTAATATAAAAAATGTCCCATATAGTTCCTTCAAATAAGTTGGCTGTAATTCCAGCTAGGAAACATGGAAGGCAGACATTTTCTCACTTGCAAATGCTGTCATCACCAAAGAAATCATCACTGGGGAAAAGAAGTAAAAACCTGCTTTGTGGTGCCAGAAGTAAGATGTTCACATTTTATTCCTGAACAACTGAATTAGGGAATACATTAGCTGGATGGTACAAAATGGCCATAGAGTCATTTGGGAATTTGAGCAGAGTAGAAGAGGAAAGTTGTTCCAGGTAAGCTCAAAGCAGTGGAGAAGGCTTTATTCCAGCAGCCACAGCCTGAACAGGGTAGAGGTGCATAAATAAGCTGTTGGGGAAGGACTTGGTATTTGTATGTACAGCAGTTAGTGTAAGAAGCCCAGGTTTAGAGAGAAATAGAGTAAATAATTACAAATAATGTAGTCAGCAATGATTTTCTACTCACTACCATGATCACTTCCATGACAATTCATGATTCAAAAATATCTCCCTCCTTTCAGGCTGAAGAATTTTAATACATTTCTTCCTCATGAAGCCAAGGCCATCACCCAGGGATGATGATGGTAATGGAGACATACATGGAGTTGAGCAGATGGGATAAACAGAAGTGCTCATCTATCTCCACTAACAAACGCGCCACTTTTCCCAGCTTCCTGTCACATTAATTCCTAATGCAGTTGTGTGTGGAGGGGAAAAAAAAAAGGAAGGAAGACAAAGCCTGGAAAACTGAAGAAGCAGCATGAGGTTAAATAATCTGGTAACATGATGAAACTCAACAGACAGTTCAATTTAATATCCCAAATCACTGTCTTGTAGAGGTGTAAACCTTCTGGCATCTACTAGCCAACCTGGGAGTACACCCTTGTTTCTCATGGCAGGGTGAAAAGCAAATGTACATCCACTAACAGACAGCAAGGAGGGAATGCTGCTCCATGCCCAGATGCTGCACTGTTACCTGCAGTTACAGTCACAACCTCCGTACCTGTATGAAGTAGTGTGGGTGGCTCTGAAGTCAAATGCAAATCATGAGTGAATACAATTTGAGGAAATAAAGACAAGGAAAGAGCTAGTTTTCATTTCTTTCATGTATTCTGAAACTGCAGTGATTGTTAATCTATTAACATATTAATCATGGAGCTGGGCACCTTATATTAGATCAAATATTCACAAAAACAACTTTAAAGCTTTTACCTTCAGGTAAACATATACTGGCCCTACAGAAGCATAGGAAAAAAAGAAGGAACACAGAGAAAAACATATATTTGCATACAATATACATACATACAAATACATGCTATTACTTAATATGCCAGTCTATCATAGCTACCAAAACTTTTATTGCCATACGAAAGAGCAAGAAATACACATGGGCACAAGCACAGGGCAAAGATTCTTCTCACCTATAAAAAAGCATTTGTGTACCATCTTGAGAGCTATAGATCAGAGGTAGAGGAGTAAGCAGCAGTCTTTGCTCACAGGCAGTACTGAATAATCCAAGCATACTGCATCAACTCTGCTGAATGCTGTTTTCTGCCAACTGTTTTAAATTCTTTACTATTAGCAACACGAAGCACTGGTGCTTTCTGGTATTTAACACTGAAGACACTTATAGATACTTTGAGGTGAACAAAAGCTACTAAAAAAAATAACCTGCAAAATATAAGCTTGCAAACAGGCTCAAACAAGCCAGCGCCTGCATGGGTGACAAAACAAACATGAAATACAGGCTTGGGACAATTCATCACAAGTGCCTCAGGGACAGATTTACAAATGATGCATGAAAGCGCCTCGTAAGACTTGCAGGAGCTGCCAGCTATGAGAGCTGCTTCAAACCTACTCGAGAAGCCACCAGCCCCTTGAAGAGGCAGTGCAATTTATACACTTAAATTACTCCCATGATCTTGTAGGCTCCCACCCATAACTGCAGGCATCTAGATGCCTTTGTGATTCGCATCAGATAATGCTCTGGTACCTACTGTCTCACTAAAAATTACTGAGCACTGCTCTCTGAAGTACCTATGGTACCCTTAAAACTGAGCATTAATGATCCTCAGGTACTTTTGAGTATTGTCTTTTCTTTGACAGAACAATGAAAATGACAAATGTGAAAAGAAATAGGATACTGTAAAAACTCGGTTTATGGCCCATGAGAGCTTTGATGTAAAATCTTATTTGAGCTATTACCATAGAAACATAGAATCACAGAATGGTTTGGGTTGGGCTGGAAAGGACCTTAAGATCATCTAGTTCCTACCCCTGTGCCATGGGTAAGAATGCCTTCCCCTAGAACCAGGTTGCTCTAATGGATAGTATTATTTCCATATCTAAAACATTAGGACATAGGGAGTAACACTACGTGTTGCTGCATCAGTTCGTCACATCTAAAGAATTACAAGGACATTGCAGCAAATTCAGAAAAGGAATGATTTCTTACTGGCACCCTCCCTTTTCTCTCTTGTAGCCAAGGGAGCACCTTCATGAGTCCTTACCCAGCCATCAGGCAGTGATGAGCATGTCTTAGTTTTGTCCTGGGAGGCAGCACCTGGGATGAGCCAATGGGAGAAGATTCTAAGAGCCTCACTTGCTATTTACTTTTAAGCATTTTCTGCAAACTGGAACATAATGCTATTTTTGCACCAAAGTTTATGTTAATTTCATCTTGTTTTACCATAAAATCTTAAATCACACTTCATTATGATGTAAATCACTGATCTGAAAACTACACAATAGGATATGTCCTCTTTTTCTTCTGTCTCTAAAGAAAAGGCACCAGTGATCTGCATCACCTCTTTATGGGATTAACCCATAAACTTGTCACTAGTTAGCAATTTCTTACTAATCACTCAGAGAAAATCAAAACTAAAACCAACCAAACAAAACCAAACAACTTATTTTCAGAAAGATGTTGAGCGTTTGACACCTGGCTGCAAGGCATCTTGGGAGACAGAATATAATCTTGTTTCTTCTCCAAAAATGTGCACTGAGAGGGTTTTGTAGATTTTTTTGTCAATAGCATTGTAGGAAGCTGCTGAAAAGTTTCAGTTACTGCCACAGTGATAAATACAGGACCTAGAGCTGCAAGTGAGTACTCAGCAGGATAATGCACATGGATTAAATGAGGACTACTGTGTGTGTGCATGTGTTTATGTAAACAAGAACGCGTGCTGATAGGATTTTTGTTTCAAATAACAAAACCCTGGAGAAATAGGTCAGACATTTTAAAAGTTAATTTGTACTTCTTGGTACCTTGTGTTGGCTGAATGAATCCAGTTGGAACTAGGTGAGCTTTAAGGTCCCTTCCAACCCAAACCATTCTGTGATCGTGTGACTGAGAAAAGAAAGGATGGTAAAATCTGTTGCTTTAGGTTTTTGTTCCCCTAGGAAAGCAAGCAAAATATTAGAAAATGCTAGTTCATGTTCCTTGTATCTTTCAAATTGTATTGAAAACTGATGTGTTTACAAAATCCCATACAAGTCAATAATACTTCTGTTAAGGATTTCTGACAGCACCATCACTCAGTGAACTGACTAGAGGAAGATACCATGTTTTAAAGGGATTTAGGTAGGCTCTGTAATGCATCCCTCGTGGTTTGGGCATACAAACTTCGGGGTCAGTGCTCACACCCCTTTACCATGGGTTTTGTGCCAACAACTAAGCAGCAGCAACCAAATGTAACCCAAGTACAAAACACTACATTTGTTTTGGTCACATTAAAGTCAGAAGGAGCTATTAAAAGAAGTTGTAGCAGATGACTGGGTCCCTAAGTACCACAGGCAATAAATTCACATGGCAGTTTTGCTTCATAACTTAAGTCCTACTTATTCTTTGTCTATTCTAATTACTCCCTGATATGGAATTAATGTAGAAATCAAATTAAATGCTCAGGAAAGGGTACGGATTAGCTGGCCTGAAAAAAAAAAAACAAAAACAAACAAAAACTCTATTAAAACCAGTTAGGCAAATATGCCGATTTAGAAATGCACAATGTGTTTCTGCCTGAGTGAAGGCACAAACACAAAGCCAAAATGGAGACTCATGATGCCAAGAGCAGAGCAGCCTCTCCGGGTCTTATGGAGGTGTTTGGTAATACTGTGATGCTAACCAGGACTTGGTGGCCTTCAGAGACCATCCCTCTTTGAAGATGACGCTGAGGAGAAATATGTTCAGATTTATATTGCCTCTTTTCTGCAAAGCCTCCCCAAAAAATTCTATTACACTGAGATGGCTAACACCGTGAACTTGTAGCAAGGATATAGCACTGGGACTACACAGATTGTCTAAACTAAGTCATCCTAAGTTAACATAAAGTGGAGATGAAAAATTGATGTTTTACACTGAGATTAACTCAGCAAAAGCAACAGTGGGCACAGAAAAAAAGTCACAGTAAAATTGATAGGGGCCTCCTTTCTTCTCTGAATTTGCAGTGAGAGAATAGCCCATGATAACAGTTTCACAATAAATACATGAAGAAAAAGACTGCTTTCAAAATATCAAGATCTATGAATGTATTACTAACTCAGCATTGGTGATGCTTCTACAGTTTGTGACATTGCAGCAGCAAAATGTGCAATAACATGGTTTTTAAAAGCCTGAGTTCATTGAATGTAAATGCTGCTGTCAATGCAGTGAACACACGTGCTAGTTAAGGTAAATTAATTCCTTAAAGCTGTTGATATGAAAAAGCATACATAATTCTATCTCTTACAATCTCTGTAATCAGGAGCCACGCAAAAAATCCCAAGCAGACAAGAGCAGCAGTGTAACTAACGCTTTTCAAACACTTGCACACTCTAGTAAAGACCATGAAGTATTTGATGTGTGACAATACAGCACCTGTGGGACAGCAAGCAGTCAATATAGAAAACTGTACAGAAGCCCTACAAAACTAAATGCATAGCCCATGTGGCACAATTTCCATATGGAAACATCATGGAAGAGCTGAAAACCTCCAGACGAATCACCAAATCACTGCTCTCTCACACTGTGTGTTAGCACCACATAAAAACAGGGAGAGAACTGCAGGTTTAAACAAGAGGTGGTATAAACAATGAGATGCTACCCTGAAAATTCTGCTTATGTTAATCTCTTTTATTCCAAAATATTGGAAGACTATTTACTGTTTCTTCAAGAACTCCCCTGATTCCACAGCTGGCAGAACACAAACCCTCAACAAGTGCTGTGAGCCACAGGAGACACTTGTTCGAATGACTTCATCACCTCTCTTCTTGAGTATTACTGTGTTTTCTCTAGGAAAGACAGCATAATCAGTAAGCTCAAAAATACTCTTAAGAACAAATTTTACAACACAGTGGGAGATGTACATGTTGGCAAATACTTAAACTCTGTTATATACTATTGACAAAAACATTGCAGAAACCTCAACTAAATGCCACTCTATCAGCATTGTTGGTATATATTTTAAGAACAAAAAATAAAGTCATGCCTAAAACTCCATTTAATCTATGTTTTTCAAATCTCATTGCCACCTCAGTTACAAGAATCCACTTGTATTAAACAGAAAACAAATAAAATACATTCTTTGCTCCAAAGTGAGGTTATGTTTCCCCTTTAGACATGGAAATTATCAAAGGTGCAGTAAAAACTAGTTTCCCTAAGGAGGCTGTACCATCAGCTTAAATGGTAAACCTTCAGTTATTTACAGGAATAAATGCCAATATTTCCACCGAGAGGAATACTGATACAGAAAAGGGTTATAAGTGTTACACCAACAGGGATAAGTCTTACTTCATACAGGAATGAACTAATAAAGAAGCATTACTTTTCATTATATAATTGCTATCATGGTGGGGTTTTCTAACTTTTAATATGTTTAAATAGAAAAAGAATGACATTCTGATATTAAAAGGACTTCAAAAGAGGAAGGTGCTGTGCAATGAGTAAATCTTCTCAGAACTACACATAAGGCAAACCCATGCTATTTTTACCAGGATATGCTGGAACACCTAGATACATGCCTGGATACTGAAAAGGTGGCATTTGCTACTCACAGCAGCTTTCACACATACAAATTGACTGTTTTGAGAAGCTGATAGTGGATGATGTGAGGTAAGAAGCATGCATTTTTTAATTTAATTACTCCCAAATTAATTTTCTACAAAAGCAAAGGCACCAAGAGAGTCCAAACTTTTTATGAGAAGCATGAATCCATATACACAATTGTCTTCATTCTCAATGAAGCATGAATGAGAAGACTTAAAGTACACGTAGCACTGCATTTTTCTTTTCCTTCTAGAAAGAAAAGCAATATCAAAACAACAATTAGATGCCACTTTGAAGTTCCTGGTATTCCCGAAGATGTCATGTCCACACAGAGCAGAGGCACAGCTGCCTCAGTACTACACAGGTTCAACTAATGCAGGTAACTTGGTTTTCTGGCTAACAATTGTATCTACTGAAACAACCACCATTGAAGGGGAAAAACAACTCTAAGAAGGCATAGATAACTCAAATATCACACTACACTTATTTAGCTTCCAGATTATTCCTTACTGTATGTTCTTTACATTGTCCTGAAAAGCTCAGCAGATGAGCAATACAACTTGTTAACTTCGGTTTGTTTAAGCATGCACATTTTATAATCTATATTCTTTTAGTGCTAATTTTTCATGTTATTATTTTGTCCATGCAGGGATGTAGGAAGCACCACCCTGAACTGAACAGAATCCACCTAGTCTCCATCAGTCAGTGCAGCCCAGTACTACCAAAGAGCACAGCAGATCCACATTTTGGGGACTCCTAAAGATCCCATTTTGTGGCAGCAAGTGCTACAGCTACGGGGAGTGTAAAGCAGCACTGACTGATTCTGTATTAGACTTTTTTCTCCCTTTTTTCTCAATTGCTGATTGTCCCCTTATTCCTAGTGCTAGGAGACAAAGCAAACAAAGAATAGTATTTATCTTTGTTCTATAATATTGTGACATTTAAACAGGCTAAATGGGAACTGTCAAGCAGAGATTTTGATACTGCTGGCAGTGATGGACTAGATTTGCAGAGAAAGGATCTGATTAATGATGAACAAAAAAGAATATGGAATAATTAATGCCCATGAACAGTTTTTTAATGGATCACTTTGATTTTATATTTCTATCAGACTACAAATTTGATCTAATATTCCTAGATTTCAATGAGGAATTTGACTTTATATCTCACATTTCGATTAATAAAATATAAAATGAATATGGTGCATATATAACACATTTTAAATGATCAAATTGAGCAACAATGCTTCTAATAGACTCCCACGGGGACTGATTCTCATCCTGGCACTGAGTATTTCTCTCAGTAACCTGGAGGATGTCAAAATTCTCTGATAAAGGTTCTCAGATGACGACTGGGAAGGTGATGAACAATGAAGCTGGCAAGCAGATGTAGTCAAGTATCAGATCATTTATCTGGAAATAAAGACTACCAACCAAGTTCATGGGATAAGGCTGTCTATGTAAGGGAAGAGTGATGAAGGGTTTTGTTACTGAGCAGACTGCAGCTTCCACAAGTAGAAGCTTCAGGCATTGTCAATCTTGCTTCTCTTGATTATACTGGAGTCTGCAAAGTAGGCTTACTCTAAGAAGAAAAACAACTTGGAAGCAGAGGTAAATAATCAAATCAATGGGAAGTCCTACAGGAATAGTCTTAATTCGCTTCTTACATACGAGGAGATCAGCACTACAACAAAAAATTATATCTGACAATGATGCCAATGTTTATTCTTGATGAACCAGAAATACCAGACCAGCTTTGGAAGCTGTAGTCTCAGACTGGAAAAACTTCAAAGAGAACCCACAAGAATGACAAAAGATACGGAAAATATGGCTTTGATTGAGCCATCTGAGAACTCCAAGTGAAAAGCATGACTTGATCACAGTGTAAGAGCATCTAAGCATGGAAAAGAGATTTTGGAGCTCCTCAGTCTGGTAGATAGGGTGGCTAGAAAACACAGTGGGACAGTTTTGAAATTACATGCATTTCCAAACAAGATAGTAATGCCCTTCAGTCATAACTGTGGTGAGGTGCCCAGCCCTTGAGAAAAATTAATTAGGATTGCATAGTCTTTAAAGGATTACCCAGAGCTGCAACACTTGTATCAGTCACTAAAGCAAAGAGAAATTTTATAGACTACCTTAGGCAGAAGACAAATTTGACATTGGTGTGAGCTAAATGCCTAGAAATCTTCTGCCAACACAAATTTTTCCATGTACAGTACTCCTTATGGCCTATCACTGCCCTCTCCAACTTGCACTATTCTTTCAGATGA
The DNA here is from genome assembly GCA_032466535.1 of Forpus xanthops. Lineage (NCBI taxonomy): Eukaryota > Metazoa > Chordata > Aves > Psittaciformes > Psittacidae > Forpus > Forpus xanthops. Next base: position 13,637 of record JASSUY010049329.1, read on the forward strand.
CCAGAGGAAATGCTACACATTCTCAGGAGCAAACCAACCTGGACAACAGGATTGTTTTATATGGCTTCTCAGTAAAACATAAAGATGTTTCAGAGCGCTTGCTTAAAAACCTTTTGGAAATAACTCAATAATTTCATATTAATTATACAGCAGGACTCCATAAACTATTCATAGGTATTTCATTAGCCAAAGAAAATAAAAAGTAGGTATAGAAAATAATGCTTTTCTTAATAGCAGTGGAGCCACAAACAGAAACACACAAACTGTCTACTCAACAGTCCTCCTTATTTGCTTAGCAAAAAACCACCACCTGTAGCCAATTTAGAACCGACAATTTAATTCCCTAACAAGTCAAATTCTCATTTTTCAATAGCAATAAAATTTGGATTTCAAACCTTGTACAGGAGAATATATTGATAAATTCAGCAGGTTGAAGCTTTGAAAACATCCCTGTCACTAACAACTACCAGCAAAAGATGGGTAACATCAAGTGTGTTAATGGACAACCAGTCAAGAGTGAACAGCTTTTATGTGAGGATCTATTAGAGCAGCTACATTCAGCTTGAAGGAAAAAATAGGGTTTGAGACTTTCAGTTAGCAAGCATCAAGAAATTCAGACAAACCAAGCTGAGAATACTGAACTGCCACAACCACCAAGCCCGAATCTGTCTTGAAGTCATTCAGCCAAGATGTTTTGCCACAAGATCAGAAGAGCATTTTTAAAATGACTGTGTCATGGAAGGGCAGACTAAAACATGCTAAATAAAACCAAAACTATCAGTTTTAAGGATTTCTTAAAACAACTCCTAAATTTCAGTTTAAAGACCTCACACTTAAAAACATAATACAAAGATAGAAAACTATAAGAAACCATTCCCTTTCTTAAATAGCTATAACACCTATAAAAATCCAGTTTTTCATCACTGATACATTCATTTGCAAAAGCTATTCATCAGATTAAAAGACAACTACGTGAAGAAAGAACTAGGCAAGTCTGTATTGGTCTCTTCTAAATCAGCTTTTCAGAACTTCAGTGATGAACAACATCTCATAATCTGAATCATTTTTATTATTTTCAAAACAAAAACCAGCTATTTAGTAACAAACTGTTCCCACGGATAAACTTCCACCTTTCAACTCTTTTCTTACCATTTCTACATCACTTGCCAGCATGTTTTGCTGGCCTCAGTTATTTCATTGTTCAAGAAATACCAAGGAAAACTAATACATCTTTGTTTGCCATTCCTGTGGAATCTTATTTCTATGCATTTAAAACATTTAGCCTTTCTTTTGACTTACCAAAAGTTGTCTCTTAGCATTGTGAGGTTACGTATGTTTATGTAACAATGTGTTTGTGTAGCCTAGCTAGTAAATATTTAAGGTTTAATTTACAAAATCCATACCTCTCAATGCAAGGGTAACAATTCATGTAAAGGCTTTTTACCTATTTTCAGATACAGACTGTGCAGTGAGATCATCATACCAATAAGGAGTGATGCAGGATAGTTCTGCTTCTTTTTTATTACCTGGTATACAGATGGATTTTAATTTATATTGTCTTGCTTCAGGAATTTTTTACCACCAGCCATCTGCACGAGCACTTAGGAAAACACATGATCAGTAGGTATACTGCCTACAAAGAAGTTTCTAGACAGCAACCAAAATCACTACATTCAGCACAAGGGTTTATAAGTCATAAGGAAAACACATAGACATGAAGGCAATTCAGGAGAAATTTCAAAAGAAGAGCTATTGCTGCTTCCCCAGCTAATGCATCAGACCTCATGATAGCACCTGAAAATTGTAGAATATGCCCAGAACACCTACAAATCATCTGGGGTACTTCCCTTGAAAGACCAACACTGGTGTACTGCTAAGACAAGGTACTGTAGATAGTTTCAAATTTACAGTAATTTGTAGTGGAGAAAATGTAGAAACAGGCACTGTCCTCTAAGTCTGGATTTTTAGTTTTTCCACCTTCAAATGGTCTTTTCATTTTCCCTTTCTCCCTTCTGCTCCCAGAATCCAGACAGGAATTTTTCCTGATTAAACCTCAAGATCAAATAGAAATATTGTGTGCTACATTTTGCTATACACGTTGTATATCTCTTATACCTGCAACAGTAATTGCTATTTAATTATCAATAACACAATCATTTCTTTTCACCCAAAAGGGTCCCATGGTATGTATATCTTCAGACTATTAATTTTCTGCAATAACTCCTCCTTTTAAAAGGGAGTCATCAAACTGAGTCATTTTGAAGCTGTTCGTCTGAAGGATGGATACAGGGTAATTTAACCCAGAGAGCAGGACCCCACAGCCTCAGAGGAGGCTGCAGAGAGAGCAGATGCATCACCCCAGCTACAGCAGTGGAAGTTCCTCCTCTCTGGTCCTGTATAGAGCTGTGCTCTCACCTTCCCGAGGGCAGCCTCTGAACAAGCACCTCTGGCACTCAGGCAGGATTAGCACCACCTGCTCTGCTCAGTCCCAGTCTATTTTACCTGTTTTTTCCCCCATTCTTGTTTATTTTGGCAGAAAAACTGAACACCTTCAGCTCAAGTATACAAGTGCTATTTCCTTGATTTTTTAAAAAAATATTTCTAGTCTTTTCTTCATGCACCTGATCCTTAAAATTCAAGAGGCAAACTCAGGTACAAAACCCAACTGTGCCAAGAGCACTGTGACTACTCCAGCAGCAAACTGCTCCATGTGAGATGTACAGGAACTGCTTTTCCTGTACTAGGAATGTTTTTCGTGAGGTGTTTTAATTGAGAAATGCCATATGTCCAAAACCCACCAGTGCTACTCCACCTTGCTAATAGGAAGGCAGTGTCTTACCCATGGCCCTCAGGGCTAGCAGTAAAATGCAGATCAGTTCAGCCAGTGCTGTAGCTCCTTCCTTGGACCCAGCAGAAGGCAGTTTAAACACTAAATAACAACTTAAATGCTGATTATTTTTTAATGAAATGTTGACCTGTTTGGACATTGAAGCCTGAATTCACATGCATATATCAACAACATTTACTTCAGCAGAAACAACCATACCCACACCACTGAGAAAATGCCATAAATATAAAATCACTCCCAGTCCCCTTCATCTTGTTCATCACCCTGACCTCAAGCAAGTGTCAGAGATTTCAGAAAACAGTGAGAATTAGAAGGATGCAACTTATCCAATACACTACTGGATGACCGAACATGTCTGAAAATAAGGTTTAGAAGTTCTTATCTAACCACAGGTCTCAAATTGTAAGTTAGCATTCCTTACAGGCAAAACACAGACAGCCTTCAACCTCATCTGAGATACCAGTTGCTTACCTTAATCTACAGAGAACAGTTTCATCAAAGTTGTTTCAATGTATGAGTTTAAAGTATTCTGCATCTACATGAATACAAGAACCATATTATTTATTATCAGGTAATATGCAGAGTAACTCAGATAGATACAGGAACATAGTGGAAGAAGGTAACTCCTGATTGGTGGATCTCTACCAAGCATACCTATGGATCTATACCAAGCATCAAATCCTCAACCTCACCCAAAGAAGCGCCTTTCTGCATGCTCCTAAGTAGCCTAATCTTTCAGCTGGAGTTCCCTGTTTTGTTTGAACTTTTCACTATTCTTTAACGAAATACCTGAGCTATCTTCACGTACTTTGTTCTGTTTTGATCATCAGAGAGAAAACTAAAAGAGCAACACAACCTGTCTGAAACTACTGACTTCCTAAAATGCTGGACTGGTAATTCCAGAAAGCAACCACCGGAGGTGCCTTTTTCTCGAGGCAGAGCTGGATGCTCACAGTCCTTGCCTCCACAGCAGCTCCTTCAGAGATGAGAACGCCAACCCTTACACATCCGGATGTGGCAATTCTGGCAGTTTTTATGGAGTTCCAGGAGCTGGAAGGCGCTGGATCAGTGCTCAGGTAGCTGTCATCCATCAGGAGCCATGGCTCACAGAAGGTGGGACTGGCAGTGTAGTAGCTGGCATGGAGCACTCTCCGAGTTGTTCAGTCACAGCTTCGGCTGCCAGAACCAGCCACTGCGCTGGACGTGTCCTTATCATTCTAGAAATGGCTGGTAATTAAGGTGAGATCTCACTGTGCTAATGTTCAGCCAAGGCAAGAAGAAATGAACCTTTCCCTGACAAGCTTATCATTCAAACAGCTACACAAACAAGCAAAATGGATAATGGAAAATATAAGAGGCGCATTTTAACATTTGTTAACATTTTCTCCCCCGTGCACTCCTCTGATAAGCTAAATAAAGCTCATGGACCACACAATTGGGAGCAACTTGCGTTCTCCTCCACTTTTCTCAAGCAACAGTGCCATGTGTATTTACCAGATGAGAGACAGTCCCCCAAGACCAGATCACCTTTCAATAGTTGCCTTTCAAAGTTGCACCCACTTCAGAATCTGCTTCTCTCTCCCCCTCCCAAGGAAAATGGTTGCCCATGGTTCATGCCTCTGGTTCACAAGGGGGTTTTCTGTGGCTGGAGCATGTCCCTCATTCATTTTTGGCTCACTAATTTTCCTCCTTCTAGACAGATATATTAATTTGGACATATTTTTTTGCACTCTTTGTTCTATAGTCCATCAGAAATCATGGTCATGTGCTTCTGATTATGGTGGGAGATGTAGTTTTATTTTCAGTCTGAATTCAAGCAGTGGTCCTGGGTATGATGTACTACAGAAATGAATGCTTAACTGTGTGTCACTGAGCAAGTTTGTATGTATAAAGCTAAAGCAGCATAAAATACTCCTAAAATTAAAAATAAAGCTTCCCATCTTCTCTTTGAAACCTAATCACTCCCTATTCCATGGTGAAAGTGTCCTGTGCACTCAGCAACCCTGAGGTTTGGCTCTAAGCCTCTAACACAGAGATAACCAATCTCCCTCCCCCCAGAGCCTCATTGCACATCATCACATTTTGCTAGGGTCTCTTTTCAGGGAGATCTTGTCCTTTTGCATTGGATATTTTCTGAGGTCAAAGGAAATACTGTTACCAGAGCTATTCAAAATCATCTCAAGGATCAGGAAACTTGAGAGCTGTCTTCTGAAGCACTGGCACCATAGTAAAATTTCTCTCTTTAACCTCCAAACCCCAAGTTTCCTGCTTCACTTTCACACACAGAAATGCCACATGTTGCACATAAATCCAACAGAAGAACCAAGCATTCATCTCTGTTTACATATGCAAAGACATAATCTTCCCATAGATAAAAATACTCCCTAGTGAAGAAAGCTCCAGTAAAAATGGTGCACAACAAATGCTCTTCCCAGTGTTTAATGCACCATGTTACTCCACTTGGACTTCATGGCCGTAGAGCTGCTCTGTGAACCATGTACATTACAGCAATAATCACAGACACCAGTAACAGCACATTCGCTTAACAGAAATCCAGGACTATATATAGCCTGCCCTATGTAAGCATATAGAAAATAACCCTCTTAGACATAACTAATGTTACTGATTGAAAATCTGCCTTTACTAAGTGTTTTGTTTCCAACTTCAATGGCAGACAGCATTTCTTGTGCTCTATCTCACTGGAATACAGGTTGATCGATATCCAATGCATGCACCTTAGCAATCGTAATTATAGATGAACATTGCATAGGACTAATAAAGTTTTACTTCCAACTTTACCTGTCATGTTCAAAGCTATAAACTACACCAGATTATGTTAAGTACCTTAACATGACTACCTGACGGTCTGAAATTCCCAAGTGAATGGCTACTGGTGACACTATTTCCACTGTGTACGTTATACATGTTACCAGCTTAGCACTGTTGTAGATTTTAATCTCATTTTTTCATAGCTGTAGGCTGTTAGACACCTACAAATATGTTTTTTAACTCTATCAGATTTCCTCATTTCCAAGTGAGATGATGGCTGTGTCATAAAAATCGCAGACCACAAAGGAAGAAACACAAAATGCTTTTCATTCTACTCCTGAACCCAGTGATCAGGTGTGAAGAAGTGTCTTGTTGCATTGCCAGAAACACCTCAGTTTTTAGAATTCAGCTCTGCGAGGCTGGCAACCTCTGAATGAAGACACAGCTCATAATTCAGACATAGCATCAGAGTTCATGTGCAATCCAAGCTGAATTACAAAGCACAGGTAAAAAATCTGCCATTCTTCCAATCACAGGTCAATTTATTTTACAGAGATAAATCAAATCATAGTATTTACATGTTCAGAACAAGTCATGAAGAGGCACTGTTCCACCAACCTACAGTCTGCAAATGAGGAACCTAATTATATTATATCTATAAAACTGGCACTGATTGCTCATGATTACTGTATATTTGTGTTAATAGCTTCAAAATGTGGATCTACGTCTCTGCTATTTTGTTAAATCCATGGGATTAATCTATCCATATACCAATTCTAACCTCTTTCAGTTATTTTAGCGTAGCCTTAGGATTATATTTGGCATCTCTATCTCGCGCATACAATAACTACTAGCAACAGTAACCGTTTCTGCATTGAGGCCACCGGGGGTATCGACTGCTATGAGAAGTCGGGAGAGTGCAGAACACAGCCTGACTCAGAAAGTCAAGGGAAATGGGAAAAATATAACCCAGAAATTGTCGGCGCTCTCAGCTGCATTCGCGCTGTAGCGCTCGGGTTTCAGCAGAGCCTGCCCTCTCCTAACCCCTCCTCACCTTCCCCTCCTCCCCGCCGCACACGTACGGAAGCGCTAGAAACGACCCTTCGGTTTAACAAAAGCTTCTGTCCGTCCCTCTTTCTCTGCAAGGAACGAGATCTAATCCAACCAGCCTGTCCCACAGGAAAAGCTGTTATTTGCGCGTGAGCCAGGAAGGCCAGGGAGATGACTGTCGCGCAGGCTGCCTACAGGAAAAGGCAGAAGACCTGAGCATCCCCTCTTCGCAGCTGAGCGGGTGAAAAAGGATGCAGGAGACAATGAGAAAGAGCCCGTTTTCACACACACGCACACACAGACACACACGCACCCCCTCCCGCAGTGTTACACGGCGCTGGGTGCATTTCGCCGTTTCTCCCCCTCGCCTTTGGAAGCCGGGCTCCGGCAGACGGGAGTCCCTCCGGCCCTGCAGCGGCGAGCCTCCCGCAGTCCGCCCCTTCCCTCCCCGCGGGCAGGGCGGCGGCAGCGCCCGGCTCCCCTCCGCCGTACTCACTGCTCCTTACCCGGCTGGGCACTGGCGCTCGGCAGCCCGGCGGAGATCACCCCTAGCAGTACGACGGCCGCGGCCAGGCCCGCTCGGCCTCCCTCCTGCGGGGCGCGGCGGGGCAGCGCGGTGCCGGGCGCTCCGCGGGGTCCCGTGG